>WAAB01019483.1:9907-95262 GCA_013389865.1 Piaya cayana | reverse complement strand
CATTAATAAAATTGTTCATTTTCCACTACCCTGAGGCTAGCTTGATTGCCCAAAAGAACTTAAAATCATTTAAAACAGATTAAACTGTGGCACATTTCAGTAAGTTAGACATCCTCGTTTGAAAATTTCATTAGTGTTCACTTATTTCTCATCTATTTGCCATTCGCCTTCTTTAGTCTTATTTTTTTAATATAGAAAAAAGCTTTACAAATATGATGCAGTACAGTCTGTTTCTTGGTACCCTTTCAAACTGAGCCATTGTTCTATGCTATTATGAAGAAATGTGTCAGGATGCTGACATACCTGAATGATTCTGACTGCTCTAAAAATACAACTAGAATAACATTTTTCTTGGGTTCAGAACTGTAAGTTTTTGCTTTCTCATTTTCATGCCAGCTTGGTAATTACTCTATTGCAATAGGACACAACGTATTCTGGATTTCCTCCCCCTTTCTCATTGACATATACCAGAACGGTCTCTGCCACAAATAGTTCGTGACTGGAATTTATTTTGAAACCCACCTTAAACATCAGGAACAGTCCACCTCAAATATGTCTACTCAGATTCCTTGCTTTTTGTTGAAAAGTTTAGTCAAAAGAATTGATACTCTTAACTATGGATGAATGACAGTTCAAACTTAATGTAAGTTGCAGAAAAAAATAAAGAAAATAAAATTCAATTTTGCAGTGATTTGTGCAAAATTAGAATTTTTAAACTGGTAAATTATAACATTTACTCAGGTTCAAGAGGAGCATAATTGCATAGTACCCCATCTTTTCTTCTGTGGCACAGCGAGCTTAGAAGCTCTTCACAGCCTGAATCTTCTTAGATAATGCAAATATTAGTGCTTGTGAGGCTGCAATGTAAATTACGTTGCTGAAATGATGTTAAGGTTAAACTTCCCAAGTTAGGATTGGTAAACATCCTACACAGTCCTGAGGTTATGTCTAAAGCTTCGCTTCTCTCATTAGGTTGACCCAGATGACACTGGCAAAACTGAATAGTGAACTACTGTGGACAGACTGAGAATAGCCAGCTGGATGCAAAAATAGCTTTAAGTTGGTTTTGCCAAGGAAGAAAACCCAATATGCTTTATATTCTGAACCAGAAGATCCTACAGTCTGTGCAGACACTATGAGGTGATAATCTGTAGGCTGCTATGCAACTGGGTGCATGCAGAGCTAAGCACACATGAGTAAAGCCTGAAGAATAGAATCAGACTGCTACAATTAAACATTGGTCACAGTGCACAGCAGGGTAGATATCAGGTGGCATAGGCATCCAAGTCTTGCATTTCCTCATGTTTAAGTAGAATGTAAGTGTTGTCGTATAACATCAAAAAGAAAATCTGCTGTCTAGTGTTTTAAAAGGGAAATAGATCCTTATATTTACCAGTCTAGCAGTTTTCCCATCACGTAGCAGCAGCTATGCTGTTAGTATGCATCACATGCAAAAAAATTGTTATTTTGCTTATCTAACGGAGAAGCCAAAGGATATTTAGGGGAGGTGGAATGTTTTTATTAAATGTAGTTTTCCAAGAACAAGCAGTCAACTTCCAATGTCAGGTTCAGGACACAGATTCAAAGACTGTTTCTTCACATACTACCTTTGCCAGTGAGACCATGGACTCAGTGTTTAAATATTCATCTTAATGTTATTATTCTGATAAAATTCCCCAGAGGAACATGAAACATTAGGAAAACGGTGACTTTAACAGTTATGTACTAACTGGAATGAAGAGTCATGGAAGAAAATAAAGCAATATCTTTCATCCTGTATTAGTCCATGTTGGAGGGAGAGAGAAATTAAAGGGGGCTTATAAGATAGATAAAGATAGCCTTTTTACTAGGGCCTGTTGTGAATGGAAAAAGACTAGTGTTTTTTTACTAAAAGACAGTAGATGTGGACTAGATTTGAGGTAGAATTTTTTTTTTACAATGAGGATGGTGGAACACTGGAACAGGTTGTCCAGAGAGGTGGGAAAAACCCCATCCCTGCAAACATTCAAGGTGAGATTGGATGGGGCTCTGAGCAACCTGACCTAGTTGAAGGGGTTGGACTAGATGACCTTTAAAGGTCTCTTCCAACCCAAACTATCTTATGTTTCTAATGTGTGCAGTGAAAAATCTGATATATCAGAGTGTCATAGTCAGTATGTTTCAACCATAGCAAAATAAAAAGTATTTTATTTTGCTCTAAAAAAGTTCAAAGCAGTGCTGAGCTTATGGCGGTGTACTCAATGTCTCTCTCATGTCTTTCCAGTGCAGAGAATGTGCTAGTATTTATTTTAAACTGCAAAAAGAACAGGGTTAAATGGATTGTGTTGAAGGACACAGCTGTCTTTCAGCTGTATCATTCCCAAGACAACACTGTGTGTAAAACGTTCAGGCCTTTAGCTGCTTCTCTGATCTCCATTTTGAAGATAAAGCATAGCATGAAACTCAACAAACATGTTAAGAATGGTCAAGGATCTAAGTATATGTAGCACCACCTCCTTCTTGCCTCTTACTTTTGCAAAAATAATCTTTATATGAATAAGAGTTTGAAAGCTCCTCTTCAATCTATGGAGTAGCAAAGCCACAACTACTAAAGAGGAACATGTTTCCTTAGTATTCATTTTGTCTTTTTTTGGTATGTCTCTGTAAAGTAACAGTCTGGTGAAAACCAAACTAAGCTCTTTTCTGCTATTTTAGCGTAAGGGTGTGATTTCCTGACGCACTCCTGTGATTGCAGGTAAAGCTGATGCCTAGCCTTGGACTGAGCTAAACTTTGCAGCATTTGTATTTTATGTCCTATTTGGTGTAAATAAATACTGAAAATGCAAATATGTGGTACTGATTAATAGAGAATAGTAAATGCTTGTGGTTTTTGTTTGCTGCTGGCAGGATACTACTAGTATAAACCAGTTCCCACTTGGATATCTTGAGCGACATGCATGCATCCAGATTCAGTACTTATTATATTGCTTATAATAATAATAAATTATATCTGTATAATAAACATATATATCTATAAGAAGGGGCACAGGGAGGATCCAGGGAACTACAGGCCTGTCAGTCTGACCTCAGTGCCAGGGAAAGTCATGGAGCAGGTGATCTTGAGTGCTATNAAGCAGCTGTTTGCAGACAAATCTGTTAGCATTTTATCTTGTTGCACTGCAGAGCTAACTGCAGCTATCCTGGGATGACCCTGGGAAGCTGGAGTGATAGAGTGCTTTGGCAGAAAGCTCACCTAATGCTCTGCTTTGTGATTTTATTCCCAGTATTTTGACTACTTGTTTATGTTGAGGCTTTAAGGGAAAGAGATGATCCATATGCGCTTCAAGCAAGCCATAGAAAGTAATTTGGTCACTTGCAGGGTAGGACTTACCAAACTGAGCAGGGCACTTGGATATTGAGTCTATTAGTCATCCAGAGCTGGATCTTAGCCAGCTTTTGCCATCTTAGCTGAAGCTTTTCATTGAATCACAGACAGAACTTCAAGTACTCAGCATCTGTCTGTATCTGGTTATTAGCTGACTTTTCATCTCTGCTGATCAAGCCTTGTACCCTACTAGGTGCTTTATAAGTAAGGGGGATGTCCCAGTAGAGTCTGTAATCTATTCAGAAGAAAAGTATATGTGAAAGTCAGTGGAAAAGAGGGTCCAGTGGGAAAGCTGATGGAATAAGGGCCAGGGAAATCTCTTCCCAGCTGTATGAACTTCACAGCAAAATCTTGTCTGTGAGGGCCTCACTCCAAGCTGCTGCTTCCTTCTCAGATATGGAGCATGGAGCAGATGAGACAATGAAAAGCCAAATTAAAACTCTGAATATGAATTGAAGCATCACTTCATCCTTCAATGGCTGAGGATTTTCAGTGCTTAATAATTCTTTGAGGAAGAAATTTCATCCTTTTCATGTTACCCTTTTGGCAGTTAGCTATAAGTCTTTTGCTGAAAGCTTATCTCCCTCCACCCTCCACTTCTCCAAAGACGCTACCAGAAAAACTAACATCATGAACCAAGAACAGAGCATCTTCTTGGTAAAGCTGAGCAGAGAACTTCAGGCCTTGTCTACACAAAGAAAATAAGGGAGGATGGGGATGCAAAGTAAAATAGCTGTTCCTGGATATCACTCTGTGGGGATGCACTTTTCCTGCAAAAGAAAAGATACTTCAAATTGAAGAAAAGGACTCGGAAACAAGTTACTTGGGGTAAATTAACTAGGAGGACACATGAGCTGCTCTGTAGCTAATGACCATTGTGTCTCTTTAGTTTCAAAGATGAAGTCTTCTGCCTCTTTCCTTGGAGGTGCCATCCTTGTATCACTGGGGCACTGCAGGAAAAAACAAACAAACAACAACAAAAAACCAACCCAAAAATAGGGCAGAAAAAACCCTCAGGCGGTTACCACAAAAGTTAACTACAGTGTGATGCAAGTTCAGACCTTAACATGTCTTGTCATAACTCACATGTCCTTGGTGTGTGCCATTTAAGAAACTAGCTGTGCTAGTTCAGGATAAAACTCTCCTGCTTCAGCAGTGCTTCAGCAGACTAGGGAGCAAAGGCTTGCAGAGAATTTATCAGGGCCCTGTGACTGGGTTCCAAAGATGTAGGGGATGGCAGCCAAGACAGCACAGCAATCCTTGCTAACAGGACTTTCACCCTATTCCTCCCCAGTGGGCGGGTAAGAAGATGGTTCAAGGGACCCAGCATTAAATACCCACAAAATAATATTTCCCTTCATGTATGCCACATCTTCATCTGTTTGTTTTTGGAGGTGTTCAGCGGGTCATCCAAAGAGTTATTTTTAGGAAAGCAGTAGCTGCCAGTAAACAGAATAGTCCGGGTTGGAAGGGACCTCTGGAGATCACCTAGTCCAAACCCCCGCTAAAATAGGCTCACTTAGAACAGGTTGCACAGTACCCTGTCTAGGTGAGTTCTGATTATCTCCAGACAAGGAGACTCCACAACCTCCCTGGGCAGCCTGTTCCAGTGCCCTATCACACTCACAGTAAAGATGGTTTTTTCATGTTCAGGTGGAACTTTCTGTGCTTCAGTTTGTGCCTGTTTCCCCTTGTCCATCCCCCATCTTAGTCTTCCGTCTGTCCTTTCCATCCCATTTTTCCCCTGTTAGCAGCTAGTTATGCTGTGACACACCACCCACAGCAGTAGCAATATTTTGCTACAACTTGACACCCCAGCCATGCAGCACTTACTCCTGGTGATGATACCTCGATTTCCTTTTATTTAATGATATTTGAAGAGAAAAAAACCAATCTTACTTTGGTAAAACCCATTAGCCAATGAATAAGTGCTCTGCTTCGGGTTATCAGTGAGCAACTGGCTTGTGTCAGCTGTCCAGAGGAATAATTTAGGGAAGACTGCAGCTCCAAATTAATTCTATATACACATACTTTGAGATATGCATGCACGGGAACCATAGACTCAGGCTGGAGACTTTCCAGAACTGAATTATTCCCCATAGTCACTATGACTAAAAAGTGAAATGCTATCCATGGAGTTTATCAAAGCAGTCTAGACTGGGCGTAGTAACTCCAAGCAACTTTTCTGTGGTGCCAGGGCCCAGGCAGTGTTAAACTCACACACCTGTTGCAAGGTTGGGCTCTGGTGGTGTGATGCTCTGTGGCCTGTAGTCACCAGCTGATGTGCTGCTTCCCACGAGGACCTGCCTCTCTCACCACACTGGACAGCTGGTGACTGCTTTACTGTTGAGGAGCATGGCTGCAAATGAATGAAGTCTAGGTGCTTTGCCAGCTGTGGGTGCCCATGTTAGGATGCAAAGGCTGAATTCTTTTGGGGGACTTGACTGGACGAACAGTGTGCAGCTCTAATTGCCTGTAGAGATCATCCCAAATCTTGCAGTCAGGCCCCTGCAATTGCAGTTTGTACTCCATACCATATGGCATCACACAGCATCTGCTTGCATGTAAGCCAGTCCCACAGGGCAATGTCNGGTCAGCTCCCTCCTCCCCACAACCTCCTTTCAGGTAGTTGTAGAGAGCAATGAGGTCTCCTCTCAGCCTCCTCTTCTCCAGGCTAAACAACCCCAGCTCTCTCAGCGTTTCCTCATAAGACGTGTTCTCCAGCCCCTTCACCAGCTTTGTCACTCTTCTCTGGACTGCAGGCACATCCTTCAGCATCCTGACTAATTTACCCATGTCTCCTGGCTTCTCCAACAAGAGAAGCACAGTTTTTTAGAGTAATCTTCTCTGTGCACTGCTGGTAGGTGAGTGCTGATAGCACAATGAGAAGGGGAAGAGTGGTGAGGACAAGGCTGGTTTTAACCTTGGGCAACCAGCAGTGTAGACGGCAGTCCATATGGTGTAATGGAGGACAGTCTGCATGGTCCAGCCCCATCGTCTCATGGGGTGACTGAGTCCAGCCTTTCTCCTACCTCAAAAAAAAACCTACTCAGTTTTCTCTTTAACACTGTCTAGATTTTATTATTTTTCCTTCCTATGGCATAGGAGCAGAGAATCTTGGGACTTTTAGGAGCAGCAGTGGTTAAAATATCTCACTATGAGCTGAGACTTCAGACTGGGCCAGAAGTTTGATTATGTATTTTTAAGTGCTACTCCTTCCACTCCTTTCAAGTGTCATCTTGGCACACTCTAGATATCTATCTTTCACATTCAAACCAAAGGAGACTGATTCATCTTGAAAATCTGTCTTCCAGACACTATGAAGTTGAGGTGTATGAAAGCACACTCTTCCCAAGGATGTTATTTTGTTTATAGTTTCATGTTGCAGGGATGTGTTGTAAATGTAAAGACCTTAAAAAAAACCCTTTCACCTTCTTACAAGAACACAACTGCTTGTCAGGTGTGCCAGAAAGAAGTACGTGCCAGAAGAAAAACTCAAAAAGGACAGGAGCCTGCTCTGCAAACAACAGAAAAGCCCAAACACTTGGATGCAGCAACAACAGCCCTTGTCCTTTTCTATTTCGCCTTCTTTTTTCCTGCAGTTTAGCCATTCACCAGGAGGTGGGGCTCAATGCCTTGTAAGTGAAGCAAAATCGAAGTAATTTTTACAAAACCCTTTGGATTCCAGGGCTTCAAATTTGTTTTCTTTCCTCTGTGTTTGGCAGAGGAAATCCTTCTGGATCATCATGACAGCACCCCAGCTTATAAAACCTCAGCTCGTGAGTCTTAATATTCCAAGCCTGTCTGGTCCCAGCATAACCTAATTAGGCCAAAATATTATCTTAACCTAAGACATATCAAAGGCCACAATCCTTGTACAAAGAGTGAAAATCATTGTCCCCCTGCAGATGCTACCGACTTTCTTCAGGATTACTGGAAAACTAATGAATAGGAGAGAGAAGAGAGTTCACCTTGTGCTTCTACCCCATTCCCAGAAGGCACCAAGCAGAGTCCCTGCATATCTGCAGGCCAGAAGCTGGTCAGCTTTATTCCTGCATGGTGGGTCATGATGCTCAGCTCCATGTTCCTCTTGTTAATCTCAGTCTCACGTGAGTTCTCAAGAAGGCTGGCTGTGGTACCCAAACCACCATTGCCTTGCAGTAGACAGAGCTCCTCTACTGAGCAGATAACTTGTCAACTGCAATTGTTACACTGCAGTAGCAGGAAGCCTTCTGGATAGCATGGACCCAGATCCCAAGCATCTTAGATACTGAACCTGAATCAGTTCTTTATGAGGCGACAAGAGCAACAAGGGTGGATGAGGTTGTCTGCAGTGCCCCGCGTTACTAGTATACTGCATTTACTGAATGGTACTTGACTAAAACTGTAGCACCTCCCTCATCTTTCCTTAACTGTAGTTTGGGAGAAAGGACAGCTACTTTCTCTGCATGATGCAGGGGTTATTTGACTCAGAACAACTCTTGTTCATGGTCCTCTTTACAGGCCAGATAGATGCAGTTTGGGTTCACATATCTTTGGTGCAAGTTCATTTAGGTCTTTTACATGTAGGATGTGGGTGGGATGAGACATTGACACATTCCCCATGTGTGAACTTGCTACTGAAATTGGGTGATCAGAGCAGCTACTCTCTGTAGAGGCGACTCACATCACAGCCACAGAAATGTCTTTTCTTGGGTCACACTGAAGTTTCACTCATCTCAGCGTTCTGTCTTTGGCAATGGTGAGAGGCTGATGCCTGGGGAAACAGATAAGGTAGAGCCATGTATAGCAATTATTCCCTATAGTACTCCTCTGACTAGCAGTGTTTTCCAGCTGAGGGTTTATGCCCTTTTAGAGATTTTGATCAGTTCTAGTGGGAAGTTTTCATAAGTCTTGTTTGTCTTAAGGCTAAATTCCTACCACTTCAATTTAGAGACACCTTGAAAACTCTTTAGTTGGAATGGACCTGTGTGAAATCACTTCAATGTTGAATGCCAAATATTCCTTTGATTTGCCATCAAGTGCTGGTAACATTGCTCAGTGAAGATCCAGTTATTTTCAGTTTTACTTCATTTTGATGAATGGTACAAACCCATTTACTCAAGACAGTAAAACCCCAGAGAGTTGGCCAAAGATTTGTCCTATTGAATTGAAATGAGTTGTTCCATGTCCTCTCATGAAAAAGAAATGAGAAATCATTTTCTGCATGTTTGTTTGTTTTTTTCAAAAGGATGGTCTTATCTCCATTTCAATTCAATTACTGTGTGGTTTATTAACAGTGAAGAGAAGTCCTACTGTGTATTCAAAACATTCCTCGCTTTTGCATCCTGAAAAGCAATCAATAGGCTTGTAGCAATATTGGCACTTAGCAGAAGTTAGCCACAACTAAGAGTGAGGTTAACACAGCAAAGCCATTTGCTCAGGAAGTTCTTGAGACAAATCTGAAACACAGTGTTCCTGTCTGGCAGCAGAGAACAAGCTAAGCATTTTTCTTAGCTCTTAAAATGCATTTGAATGCCAGCATTCTCATGGGGGAAATTGGTTTTAGAAAAGAATTTTCATCAAAATTATCTTTGCACCCACTTCTCTAGAAAAGAGTTATTTGTGCTTTATTTTCACAACCTCTATGCAGAGTGTCCTGAGTAGGAGGAAATACTGAGTTTTTCATCTTACTTGCAGCAATAATTTCCCTTCAGGCAGCCTCTTGTCCTGCCAGAAAACTGATGCCAGTTTCCCTTGTGTTGCAGTTGGCATGAGGTGATGCGATCCAGTGCAGCCCTGACTCTGAGGCACAGTAGATATAGATCTTGTTAATTCTTGTGCTGCCAGAGAGCAATGGAGGTTGAGGTCTTGTTCTTCAGCAAGGAGAAAAGAGACGAACCCTGCCAAGAAGATCCTACAGGCAGAAAAAGGGAAAACGTACCACAGTCAGGCACTGGGGACTCCTGAGAAGTGACCACAATGTGGTGAGGGTTTTTCAGAGGTTGGTGCCGGTGGAGGTAATCTAGATTACCTGGAAGTATAAATGCAAAGGAAATTAGTTCAATCTCATTTCCCTCTATCTGCATGTGTGTTCTCATTCAAAGTGAAGATGACTTGGTTGATGTTATTAATTCACTTCACAATTTTCATGAATTCCAGTGAACTTTTCTGAGTGTCTCAATGTGTACAGGTCATGGTGCAACTCCGTTTTCCATGCTGGGGCTGGAGGAGGGAAGGAGAGAAGGAAGAGGAGTCATTTTGCTTAGACAGGGTCAGAAATGAGAGAGCTGAGTTAAAGAGGTGAGGCTTGAGCAGAGACCAGCCCTTCACAGCAAATCATCACACGCAGAAAGTCTATAATGGGAGGAAGCAAGGCAATGTCAAAGGTTGAAGGATTATAGAGGCTGAGAATGGTCACCGTGGGAAGGTCTGAAAGGTGGAAAGAGAAGCCTGTGATAAGATGGAGTCAGTGGGTCCTAGGAAGCTAGAGTGCAAAACCAATGTGTTATCATTGGACAGCAGCGCCAGGATGGGGCAGGAATGAGAGCTGGATGAAGTGGTGATGACAGGAATAGGGCGAGTAAGAGCAAGGAGGTGCTGGAATTAGTAATAATGAGAAGAAAAGCCTAGCAGCTTCCCTTCACTTCAACTTCCTGGAACAGAGGACTAGACCTGTTTGCTAAGAAAGATGTTGGAGGGAAAAAGGAGTAAGAGGACCGTAAGGATGAAGAAACAGTGGATGAAAGGTAAAAAGGAAGGGAATACAGTTAGGTGAAGGAAAACTAGGGGAGGACAATACAACAGTGCTGTTGGAGATCTTCTGGAAATGCTACTTGGATGCCAAGCTGCTTGTGGTTTCTAACAGAAAGGGAGGGTAAGTAGTTCCTAAGACTCAGAGGGGCCTTCTGCAGCTGCAGCGTGCTCAAACCATCACACGCTTTTCCTCTGCCAGGCTGAGCTCCATCTCCCTTTGTGGCACCTGGATCCCAACAGTCCATAAACCATAGATGCAGGCCGCAACTCTCAAATAAATGTACTTTGTCCCTGAAGCAGAGAAAGAACTTAATTAGTGCAAAGCTGAATGATACAAATACCACAGAAGAGCTTTTCCAGGTTGTCCCTATGCTGTATTTCCAAACTGGAACTTAAAGTATGCAGAGCCATCATGTATGGGGAGAATCTTTCTCCTGAGGGAGCAGCAGCAGAGTTGTGCCCTTCACAGTGCAGTGGTCTCATGTTCATCCTCCTTGTTCTCAGGTCGTGGGTAGAGCCAGAGCATGTTGGTAGCATCTTCCAGTCCCATCCGATAGCCTCAGCTGTGCCTGGGGGCTACTCTGCCCTCTGAGCTGATTGCTGTGAGATCTTGAAATGAGTTGCAAGAACCAAATAGGAGCAGTACCTGCTGCCGAGCTTTTAGCAGAAATAACTGGCTCTTGTAGGGTGGCAGCCAGGGCTTGGGGTGGGGATCTGCCCTTCCTCATGGACCTTGTGATAGGAAAACCATTGATGAATAATAATGTTGTGTCAGGCACAACCCTTCAGTGTGCTGGGGGTTGGCTTGTGCAACAGCTGTATTGTTTCCTGTTGCCAGGCTGACATGAAGATCTAGGCAACTGGGATCTTGGTGGGAGGGCTCTTTCTAAATAGGAAGGGGAAACACAAACATCTCATTGCTGCAGGAGACTTATTTGAAGCTGTGAGAAAACAGTGGGGTGTTGGGGGACTGTTACTAATCCCTGTATGCAAAATGAGTAGGAGAGAAGAGACCTTGGCCAGGATCCTCCTTTAAAGCTAGAGTAAAATAGCCCATGCTGTGTGTGGCTCAGTGTTTAATAGGTCTTGATGATACTTTGTGTATCATGTTAATCAGGTAGCACATTGTAAAGCTCTTTGGGAAACCTTGGCTTGAAAATATATATAAAATCAATTTTATTTGGGAGGGGAAGATCATATTTTTGGGAAGATCTTGACCTCAAAAAGAGTTCATTTGTTCTTCTTGTCTATCTAATTAAGAAAATGTCATGTCTTGTCAACACTTTTTCAATCATCTGTTTAAGATCTACAACTAAAAATAACTCCAAATATTTTAAGTTTTTGTGAATTGCCCTGAAGGTTGAAAATCTTTTATCCTTCTTCCAAATGTCAGTAGATACACCCTCAATTAATTCCAGGTATTAAATACCACAGGTTCAAAGTTTCCTAGCTGCATTTTCCACCATGTGCATTTTACCATGTTCTCAGGGTATTGTTACTGAGGGATAACATGACCTCAGCAATGTGAATGGCAGCAAATTCATGCAGTCATGCTGTATAGAAGCTAGAGGAATTAGTCTTGACTAGCAAGATGCCTTGTTGCCTTGTAGCTGACAAAATCAAACACCAGTCTGAAATTGTTTGTACTGAGTCCGTGCCAGAAAATGAAATGCAAGAGAGTTTATTAGAATTCCAAGTGTTCTTAGCAGGGCTGAAGCTGGAGTAAACAGTATCCCTAAAAATCCACTGTGAGAGCAAATGCGTTACAGTCATTAAGGAAAAAGTAACTCCAAGCTATTGATCAATCTTGTTTGGTTTTATTCCTTGCCAAACATATATATAACAATTGCTTGCTTTTCTTAGCAGAGGGATCTCAGAGAGGGAATAGGCTGTAATGCTGTAAAAAATACAGTTGCTTTCTCACTCTTGAGTTTCTGGGAATGTGAGTATCTTGGAATCATAGAATCATTGAGGTTGGAAAAGACCTCTAAGATCATCCAGTTCAACTGTCAGCCCAAGTCCACTGTGCCTACTCTGAACCATGTCTCAAAGTACCATGTCTACACACTTTTTGAACACTTCCAGGGATGGAGACTTTACCACTTCTCTGGGCAGCCTATTCAAATGCTTGACCACTCTTTTGGTAAACATTTTCCTAATATCCAGTCTAAACTTCCCATGGTGCAACATGAGACCATTTCCTCTCATCCTATCTGTTGTTACCTGGGAGAAGAGACCAGCACCCATCTCACTACAACCTCCCTTCAGGTAGTTGTAGAGGGTGTTAAGGTCTCTCCTCAGCCTCCTCTTCTCCAGGCTGAACAATCCCATTTCCTTCAACAGATCCTCATAAGACTCGTTGCAAATTTACTGAGGAAGCATTCAATCTCCTCATCTAGATCATGAGATCATAAGATGATAAAGTTATTAAACAAGATTGACACCAACACTGAGCCTTGGGGAACACCACCTGTAACTGGCAACTAACTGAATTTAACTCTGTTCACCACAAATCTCTGGGCTTGGCCGGCCAGCCAGTTCTTTACACAGTGAAGAGTACACCTGTCTAAGCCATGGGCCACCAGCTTCTCAGGGAGAATGTTGTGGGAGACAGTATCAAAGACTTTGCTGAAGTCCAGGTAGATAACATCCACAGCCTTTCCCTCATCCACTGGGTGGGTCATCTGGTCATAGAAGGACATCAGGTTGGTGAAGAAAGACCTGATTTTCATGAACCTGTGCTGACTGGGACCGATCCCCTGTTTGACCTGCACTTGCCTGGTGAGCTCATTCAACATGAACCACTACACAATCTTTCCTGGTACCAAGGTCAGGCTGACAGCCCTGTAGTTCCCCAGACCCTCTGTCTGACACTTCTTGTAGATGGGCATCACATTGGCAAGCCTCCAGTTGTCTAGGACCTTCACTGTTAACCAGGACTGCCTGCTGGGAGCAGGCTGTCTCTTACTCCCTGGTGTGGGAGCAAGGGGATAAGTCTCAGCAGAGTTTGTATGGGTCCAGAAGAGTTCTGTTAGAGCTGGGAGATGAATTTTCTGAGGCTCTTCCTGAAGCACATCTGATCCTGCAAGTAACGACCCTGGGCCTGAGCCCTTTCTTTGCAGAACCAGAGCTCCCTGTTCCTATCTCTATCCCTGTCCCAGTCACCAACCTGGGCCAGCAACACAAGAGCTTCTCTGCAATAGCTGATCTGAGATGCTGGCTGTGATGTCACCAGGCAAAGAGGAGCAACAAGTACGGGCAGCCCCTCCTGTGCCTTTAATGTTTCTCATTTCCAGCAGAGTGCTGTAGCTCCTGCTGTAGGAGATAGATAGAAGATAGGAAGAGGATGAAAATAGGAATACGGAACTCCTAACTCTCCATCATGCAGCCAGGCTGTGCTGCAGGGCCCACCCATGCGACTTAGATGCCTGTTACCCCTTGGACCTGATATAAAAATCCATTTCTTTTAGCTAAGTGGCATAGGTCAGGGTTTTGTATAGAACCTCAACTTCTTTCTCCGCTTGAGCCTTTTTTTCCAGTGCTGTGCCTCAGTGTTACCACCAGCTGCAATGTGCATGTGAAAGTGCCATGCAAGAACTGCAGCCATGAAACTCTCTGTGCCTTTCCGGTTCAGTGATCTTCCACTGTGGGGGTCTCAGTGCAGAGGGATGAGGCATTTTTTTCCTGTTATAGCAGCAACCACAATCGTGTTTAATTTGGAAGAACCTGTGGTAAGAGTGGCCAAGCTGACACACCTTTTGTTAGACTGCTTCTTGCCAAGACTAAGCTTTCAAGACTCAATACTTCTTTGTGCTGTGAGCTTTAGCAGTTAAAATTGTCTTGAACCTGGTCAGTCAATGTTGCTTCTCTGATGGTGCCCATCTCAAAGTCCATGTCAGTCATTCTATCGCCTGACAGTTCCCAAGATGTAAACATTAATATTCAAGTATCACACTGACAAAGATCCCACACCTCTGGGGACTATGTGCTTTAGGCAGTGAATAGTACCCTGGTTAGACAAACCTTTGGGTTTGTTTCATTTACTTATCTTTGATTTCATTGAGATGTCAGTCCCAGAGCTGGGCTTGGGTTTTGTGACAGCATACCAGAGCCCAAGGAACTTGTCCTTGAGGCTTTAAATGTAAATTTTGCAAAGAGTTTCATAAGCAGCACTTGTATTCTGCTATTTTATTACTGACTAGCTGTAGTGTTGAAAGGTGTCTGATGAAGCAGCAGAGGCTACAACTCTGTGGCTGAATTACATCAACTCAGTTTCACCAAGAGATGAGGAACGGGAGATCGTGACATCATCTCTTTACACTAACAATTCTGACAAAACCACCTTTAAGAGCAGTGCAGTGCTGTCTTCATATCCATAAACACTCAAAGGAAAATACTAATATGGTGTATAAGCTGAAGCTCCTAGGAGAGGAGCAACTGTCTTTTACTGCCACCCATTCTCATCATATTAGATAATTAATATCTATATAGGCAGGGTACTGGAAAGATGAGATGGAGAATCAGGATTTGGAGGTGGATGAAACACTTCTTCAGAGGCAGGCTGCTAAAAAAGCATGAAAAGTGATCAGATCAAAGAAACTTAGAGTAAGTAAACTAATATAACTAACTTCTGAAGGCAGCAGGCTGGGGTGCTGTACCTTCCTGAGTCTGCGATCACACAAAGCCCCAGCTCCCAGGGCATTCTCATCATAAAACCATTAGCCCAAATGAAATCATGGTGCTTCTCAACTGCTCTGCTCACACTGCTCTGCTTCATGTGGTCAGCTCAACCTTCACCAAAGTCCTCCTGGCTGGGCGGCCTGGCTAGCTGTCTCAACAGTCAATTGCATGGTGTTTGCTTTCTGGACCGAGGTGTGCTTGCATGACATGTTCAGGCAAAATGGTGTCTGCTCAGTGGAGCAAGTTACAGCTCGTGCTGTAGCATTTGGTGCCACAGGGCTGGACAACAAATTGCCTTGTCTTGGCTTTCTGGAAAGGACAAGCTGCTAAAATGGAGCCCAACAGAAGTAGGGCCTGGCATTTTGCCCCTGTAAGTTACAGAATCATTTAGTTTGGAAAAGACTTTTAAGATCATTGAGTCTAAACTAAGTCAAACACTGGCATTTCTGTAAGGAGGACAGCATGGAAAATATACAGTTTCAGACACAAACAACTCAAGAAGGGAATGTCAGCTCTACAGCTGCCTAAAAAACCTTTGGTATTCTTTGTTTGTGCGCAGGCATTCTTTAATGACATAATCTCCTCTTCTTTAGTTTTCATTTAAATGAGTCTACCAGATGGGCACACAAGAATTCAGACTACGTTGACATTCATCTGGTAGTTTAATTTAACTTAAACAACTTTTCTATTTCTCCTGACAGTTTGGTGTTCTACTGGGGCTTTTTTCTTTTTTTTTTTTTAACTGTATCTAGAAGGTGAATTGGTAAAATAGCCCAGATAGCTTCATGAACACTGGTCTGAACCGTTTCATTATTAGAACAACAGAAATCTCTTCTTTGTTTGCAGCAGTAGGTTTATCAAAACATGTAAACAGAAGTAATTAGCAAATACAGTATAGAAACTGTTTGCAAACAAGTGACCACCAGAAGAAAAGGTGAAGTTTGGCAAACAGATTGTTCTATCTTACCTTCTTTTTAAAAACTGAGTATTTATTTTCGATGATGCAGCTCTCTGTTCTTCTACCAACCTGTGCACATACCCACACTGAAACAGGACCAGTAAGGAAAAGTGGGGTTACCAGGTGCTTGTAGGAGTTCTACACAGCTGGAAGGCAGTCCCTGGCTCTCCTTCAGCTTCTTTTCTCCCTGTTAGTGGCTTTCAACAGAATCGCATACTTCAATTCAAAAGTATTTCATGATTAATATGCTTAAAACTGTTTCTCTTTATACTGAAGTAAAATAGATGTTTAGGCTTAGGTGTATAAATAATCCTTGCACTTTGTGCAGATTTAATGTTGAACAGATGTGAAATGTTTACAGGACAAGGGTCTCAAATAATTTAAACAGAGTTGTTCTGAATGATGATTGCCATTAGAATAAGTGGCCAGAAACTCCCTTGGCAGTGTTTAATCCATCATTCCTACTTTCTTCTGCATAAATACAACAAATGTCACTGGAATTTAATGAAAAGCTGCTATGTTTTCACTTGGATCCAAAGCTGTGATTGTAGCTTGTGTGGAAGCTCTCTTAGACACTTGTCGTAGCAGATGTTTGTTTCAGCCATACTGTAGCCCGTGCTGCCACATCCATAACTGTGATGATGCTGGGGCTGAATTATATCCAAATGAGCTGCAACCAGCGCTTTGGATTGTAGAGAAACTCTCTGTACAGAACCCATGAGGTTACCTATAAATATCTAGGCTTACTAAAATTCTTGTTTTACGTTCCTTTCTGTCTGTCTATCGTTCCTATTCTACCTGCCTCTACAAACAAGTGGGATTACCATTTCTACCCCAGAAGCTCTAGATATCTTTCCTTTCCATTGATGACAAATATTCTATTAGGTTGGTGCAAAAATAATTTCTGGTTTTGCCACTGTAAACTGTGATGCTTATTTTGGATTAACCTTCTATTTAACTGTGTTCACGTAGTGTACCATTTTAAAGCATGGAATTTGCTCTATGTAGTTATGCTAATGGGTTTGTTTTCACTGTTTCTTCTTTTTTATATTACATTGTCAAATTAAAGATGAGGAAAAAAGCGAATTTGAGTGATTTTGTGGTAAAGGTTCAAAAGGGGATGTAAAGCAGTGGAAACAGCTAGCAATATCAACCAAGCATTGGGCCAGGGGACCATCATCCAATGTACAGCTCAACATTGGTTACAAAAATTTCATAAGAGAAACAAAATATTGAAGATGAGGAGGGCTGTAGAGCATAAAATCATGGAATCATTAGGTTGCAAAAGACCATACAGATCATCAACTCCAACTGTACCTGTCTACTACTAAATTATGTCCCCAAGCACCTCATCTACTCACCTTTTATACACGTGTAGGGATGGTGATTCCATATGGACAGCCTGTTCCAGTAGTTGATAACACTTTCTGTGAAGGGATTTTTCCTAATGTCCAATCTAAACTTCCCCTGACACAACTTGAGGCCATTCCCTCTTGTCCTGTCACCTATCACTTGGGACATCCTTCTGCAACAGATGACAACGAACAGAGGGTCAGTAACGAAGGGGACTCATATGAAACAACTTGAGAGGCTGCAGAAGAACTAAATGTGTATTATTCTAAGCTGAGATAGTAAATTATTTGATGAGGAAATATGGCAATTATTTTTGCATCAACCTAATAGAATTCAAGAGTGAATAAGTTTGTTTACCAAATGCAAAAAGCTGTTTCATTAGCTGATGTAATTAGCAGTGCTCAAAAGAGGATGAAAGGAGATGAGATAAGAAGCTGTGCTAGATTGTGCCATCTGAGGACCAGCTCCAGTGAGTGTTAGAAATGCAGAAAGCAAGCTGCTGATGTGATGCATCTTGTCTGCTTGGGGCTTCTTGGCTGTGCAGTGTACCTTTCACAGAATAGGCCACTCTAAGACCTGGTTTGGCTTTAGCCCTTCTGATTTTCTCTCTGCATAATCTCACTCCATCCTCATAGTCCTCCCAGGATGCATGCCCTTTCTTCCAAAGCTCCTATACTTCCCTCTTTTTTTCTAAGATCCACCCAGATCTCTCTGCTCAGCCAAGCTGATTTTCTTCCCGGCCAGCTCATTTTCCGGCACATGGAGATGGCCTTCTCTTGCACTGCCAGGATTTTCTTCTTAAAGAGCACCCAGCCCCACTGGGCTCCTTTGGTGGGGGCGGGGCATGCCTCCCACCTTACCAGGTACCTTTTGCTCCTGAAAGCAAGCTCAGATATCTTTGTCAAGAAGTACTGGCACAGCTACATTTTCCAGTACCTGCAATTTCTAAATGGTACCATGTTCAACAATACCTTCATCACACAGAAATGCTCCTGCTACAGATTTTAGGCTGGATTGGGATTTCTGTGATGTTGAGGTCCCAGAATCTAATATATATTCATCCAGTTCTATTTGCTAAAACTTTTGACACAAATATTCAGATCTCTAGGCTTGAGTGGGATTTATTTCCTCCCTAGCTGTCATGCTTTGCTATAGTGGAGTTTACTTTCAGGAATAGCTGTTTTCCCATGTGAGAATTTCACATGCTGTTAGTTGCTCAAATCAGTCCTTGTTTCATCATCCAGAAAAAGCCTTTAAAAGGTGGCATCTCTTGCCCCAAACTAGCTGAGCTCTGTACCCCACTGCACGACTGCCACTATTGCACTGCAGGCTCCATCCCAGAGCCCCTCAGGAAGAGGAGAATCAAGACCGAAGAGAGATAATGAACAAGTGATGGTCAAGCAACAGGTGCAGCACTCAGAGCAATGAGGACAACAGTGAAAACTGAGAAGAAAGGTACTAATGTTCCACATTTCAATGCAGAACCAACAGGCTGAAACAGGCAGCAGGATCTTGAATGTGTGCTCTTACACATGTGCCTTACCTTGAGTTGTCTGAACACCTGTAGTCTAGACACTCCTTTTTAATATGCTTCCTTGTTTTTAAAAGCCTCTCTCAGGCTTCTAAAAGTCTCTGGCAGGCTTATCCAGACAGATAAGTCCTGGGACTGGCTCCCTTTGCTTGTCATGGTGTGCCTATACTGTCACATAATTTGGGTCCCTGCTTCAGTTCTGGGTTACCATCCCCATCTTGCACACGGCTGCTTTAATCTCAACTTGCTCCCAGGGTGCAGTGGTCACCTTGCACTGAAAGAAAACCAAGGTAAAGTTCTGCAGACAGCTTCTCAAATCCAGTATAGATGAGTGAGTACTGGGTTTGGGTCCCTGTGCCCCACAGAGCCCTCCAGCACCACCCTCACTGTAACATCACCAGGGTGTGCAGCTCATAGCATTTTGCTATAAAAGTCCCATTCAGCTCACCAGTTAATGCTGAGTCTTCCCCTCATTTTGGACACTGTAAACTGATGAAAATGCACACACATAGCACTCAAGGCCCAAAGAAGTCTGCATGCCCGCTGTGAGCAGCACAGACACCACTGATGTTTTCCCATGGGCAGAGCGACCTGAGCAGCTTGGGCAGGAGGGCCAGAGCAGTGAGAAGGTCCAGAGTCCCTGGAACAGGTATGTCCAGCAGTAGAGGTGTAGCCTGAGATGTCGGAGCTGGTTCTGTGCTCGTCCTCCATGTGTTCAGCCACAGGGCTGTGCAGCAGCATGCCAGGACAGGTGTCTATGCAGAAAAAGGCACAGAGCTGGCACTTGCCAGATTCCTGAGCAAAGTCTGACTTTGTTATACGCCTTTTTTATTTTTAAATTGTGCTTTTGCTTGTTTAGTCTGTTTAGAACTTCTCTGGGTTTTGTTTTTGTTTTCCAGAAAATGTTCTGTTTATTTTTCCCAGTGCCTTGCAGAAACTTTCGTATCTTACCTCTGCTTCCGTAGCAGTCAAGAACTGTAATGACCCATTGTTTATTGTTGTAAAAATGTGGGTCTCCTTTAGGAGTGCTAGAAAAAAAGTAGATGGGAGGGTGAAGAGAACCAGAGAAGTCGGACTGAGAAGTCCAAGACTCGACTGAAGCACACCCCCTCCACCAGACATGAGGCAGAAGTACAGTAATATATGAAGAAATACAGATGATGTGAAGAAGGAAAGACATTATATAGAAGTTCTGAACATTCATTCATATTCCAGCTGCCAGGTGGTGGTGGTGGGTACTTCTGGGCTTCCCTTCTCCAGCAACAGGGGAACCAGTGGTAACAGCTCCATGTTTGATGGCAGCTGCTGAGGGTATGACATCTGTGGGCTGGGGGAAAGAAGAGCAAATCCGGTGGAGGCATCACTGTGTGGGCAGGACCCGCGTGCCACTGTGCTTCTCAAGCAGAGACTTAGGCAGGACATGGTGCCCGTGCTGTCACCTTCACCTAGGCCTGACCCCAGCCTCATGTGCAGCCTCGCATAACATCTCGATTGCTTGGGCAGGAGTTCAGGTGCGGGTGGAAGGGATGGGCTCCCAATCCACGCACAGGGAAAAAGCGGTGGGCAATACCTGCTCCTACTGGTCAGGGTGCAGGACCACAAGGGATGAGACAGAAGTGAGCACGATGCCTGTGTAACACGCGTGGGCCAGCTGACTACCCTGGCTGCCAATGGACAAGCTTAGAGCTTGTGATTTCTGCAGGGAGAAGTTTTCTGAAGGAGCTGGGTGAGCATGTAAAGGCAGAGGATGGTGCTGGACCCACGACCAGGACCCAGAGGATGCTGCTGGCACCATGGCTGGGATCCAAAGGATGCCACTGGCCCCACGGATAAGATCCAGAGGATGCTGCTGGACCCATGATCAGGATCCAGAGGATGCTGCTGGACCCACGGCCGGGATGCAGAGGGTGGTGCTGGACCCACGGCCGGGATGCAGAGGGTGGTGCTGGACCCATGACTGGAGCCCAGGTGATGCCGCTGGCCCCACGGCGGGGCGGGCAGAGGCGCTGCGGAGCCCGCGGGGGGCGGGGGGCCGGCGACCGCCTCTGCGGGGCGGCCCCGCCGCAGCGTCCCGACCGCCCGGGAGGAGGAGAGGCGGTGGCGAGCAGGGGGCAGCCCCGCGGGTCCGGAGGGCGGCAGCTCCTGCCCCGCCGCTCGCAGCGCCGCCGGCCCCATGGCGGGGGCAGCCCTGCTGCTGCTCCTGGCCGCGCTGCTGCCCGCCGCCCTCGCAGGTAGGAGCGGGCCGGGGGAGTGGGGTGCGGGGCACCAGCCGGGGACAGGGGGTGTCTGCTGAGCGGGGGCTGCCCGGGGCACAGGGTCATGGAACGACTTGGGTTGGAAGGGAATTTAAAGACCACCCGGTTCCACCCCACCTGCCATGGGCAGAGACACCTCTCACCAGCCCAAGGCTGCTCTCGGTTCCATCCAACCTGGCCTTGGACACCTGCAGGGATGGGGCAGCCACAGCTTCCCTGGGCAACCTGTGCCAGCGCCTCACCACCCTCATAGTGAAGTAATTCCTCCTTATGTCTATCCTCCATCTGCCCCTCCCCGGTTTATACCCACTGCCCCTCGTCCTGCCGCTACGAGCCTTCGAGCACAGCTACTCCCCAGCTTTCCTGCAGCCCCTCCAGGCACTGGAAGGTCGCTATAAGGTCCCCGGATCCTTCTCCTCTCAGCCCGGGCTGTCCCAGGGGACGCTCCCGGCCGAACGGGAGCCGAGGGCAGCCGAGGCAGAGCTGCTCCGCTCCTGCTTTTGTCCCACAAGTGCCTTAGTCCCGCCGGCTCCGGCTGCCCGGCCGCTCCGTCCCGCCCGCAGCCCCGGGGCTGGCACCGCGCAGCCCCCGCGCTGATCACCCCTTGGGAAAGCCGGGAGAGATCCCTCGTTTTCTCCCTTCCCGCGGTCGGAGCCCCGCGGATCGGAGCTGGGGTGAGCCTGGGGCTGCTGTCAGGATCCCCGGGGCTCCCGGCCGCTGGATTAAGCTTCTCCGGAGGCGGCACCGCGGTGTGGTCCGCGCCGCAGGCAGCGCTGAGCCCGGGGTGTCTGTCAGCTGATCTTTGCGCCGGGGCAGGTACAGGGGGACACAGGGTGGCATTTCAGCCCCAGGATGTGGCCGCTGGGGTGGTATCAGGATACTCGCTCCCTGGCTCCGGGCACGGCGGCTGCCCCATCCCCAGCCTGATGCTGCAGCTGCAGAGGAGCCAGCAAGGACGGTGGCATCTCACACCCCTGACAGCTCAGGGCTGGGCAGGACCCGATGTTACACTCGGCTCCTGGTGCGTTTTGGTGTGTAGCTAAATAAACCGAAAAACATCTGCTTAACCTGGAATAAGGGAAAGATTTTTGAGCCTTCCTTGGAGACCCTGTGCCGCTCAGTCCTCGTGGGCTGCTGGAGGATCATGGCTTGCCGGGTGCACAGTCCCAGGGTAGTGGCAGAGTGAGCTTGGAGGAGGCTGAGTGCGCAGCAGTTTTGCTGTCAAATACTAATATATCCACTGCTGTCTCTCTTTCCACTCTGCCCGTCCAGGTTAAGCCTGGGACCACTCTCCTCAAAGCGGATTTATGGAAGCGCTGCTCTCCAGCAGTGGGAAATAGAGGAGAGATTGGGTCTGCTGCTCCTGAGGCTGCTTGCTCTCAGATGAAAGAGAGAAAGGAGCAAGGGAGTTTATGTGCTGATAATATACTCAGCATCCATGGGAAGTGTTAATACCTTTTGAGAAATAGCGTTAGCTGTTGAGCACAGACAGGCTTTTGCTTCTCTGACTGTGTAATGTCTAAAGTGATTCAGGGGAGTCTGAAACGTTACGGACTTTCACATCCAAAATTTTCAGCGCAGTCTTTCTTCATTTACAGTTCCACACCAATGAACTGTAAAGCCGAGCCAATTTCTGAACGAACCCAAACGTCTTGGCATAGTACTGCACAGAGCACTGTGTGCTTGCCTGCTATGGACCTCTGGAGAGCACCAAAACTGCCTGAGTTGGGAATACTGTGCTGTTAAACCCTGGAGGAACTGGACAGGACTTGGGTGTGGGCTGCAGATGTGCTCTGGTGGTGTGCCAGCCGTGCTGAGTGATCTCCACTTTTCTTCTCCAACCTAGAGAGTGTTTTATAAGCCACTAAACTCAGGCTGTGCCCCAAAGAAGTACACTTAGACAGGAGGCTTAGCAGGTGCTCAAGTCTTTTCTCATGGGTTAAAAACTACTGCTGAGTGCCTTTTCTGCTCTCAGCCCTGCTTCCTCATCTTCTAGCCTTGTTTGAAATGTTCCCTACATGTTCTTTCTCCTTTCCTCACCTTTCCAGCACGTGCTTTGTCTATATAACCTGTCCCAAACTCACTCCGCGCTTTGGAGTTTGCTACTATCCTGGCTGGCAGGTGGGGAGGCAGCCTTGGCTCAACAGAGCCAGCAGAGGGACCCCAACAAGCAAAATGAAAAAAGAGCCCTTAGCATTTTGTCCGTGAAAGAAAGAAAATGTTTTTATCTCAGTGAAGGTCTGGCTCTGGGCTAGTGCTGTCATTGATTTTGCTTCTGTTTATCAAAATGGAAAGTCAGCGTGGGGCCCGTGCCTGGGATTACTATGTGCAGTCTCTGAGACCAAAAAAGCGTAGAGATGAGTGTTGTTCTGGACCCAGTCTAGGGGCAGATCCCATTTCTGTTTTGCCAAGAGACATTTTTGTTGCTTGCTGCCAGATCCCACATGTGGAAGGATGTACAGCACGTACTGACAGTGCAAAGCAGCCCTTCTGTGGCAACCATCCTCTGTGCTTTTATATAAACAATATTCAAGCACTACCTGTGGCCAGCGGGAGAGAGTCAGGAGGAACGTGAAGAAGAGGCTGAGCTCAGAACAGAAGCTTTGGGCACAGCAGCAGTCACTCTCATTTTCCGTCCTGGTCTAGACTGTGTGACATGAACAGAGAAAACAGAAGAATCTCCAAGGGAATTTTCCTCTTCATTTAGCTCCAAGTAATATATCTTCTTAGTTATTTAGGACAATCCGGTAACGGTCTTAACTCTATACTCTTAACTCCGTACAAGCCTGTGGGTGTGTCAGAGGTATGAAAGTCTTTGTACCATCCAATTCTGTCATTCCAGTTCTTCAGACAGGTTGGCTAACCTCGTGGTTAAGAAGATGCATTTAGAAGCTGAGCTGTACGGAAGCAAAATAGAGGGGGGCTTAGTAAATCATGGAGCAAAACTAAGACATGGCATGCTTTCTGTCTGTTTGCAGAGAGAATAGGATCTTGTTTGAATGGTACAGTGCCTTGAATGAGCATTCATATGGCCCCAAAATATAACTCCTCAGACACATTCAGTGCTTAAGTGACATTGACATTTCTCATGCCCAACTCTGAATTGGTAAGTGTGGCTTCTGATTCCCAAGATAACTAAGACTGGACTTCATGACTGCTCCAAGTTTTCTGTAGCCACTTACAGGTGGTCCATTATCTGCAGATCAATAAAGCAAAGCAGAAATTTCACCAGGCTCAATTTCTGGTACTCTCCTATGTTCCATGGTTGTCCATCACTGGGGAATTGCTCAGATGTGTGGCTAAGGTGGCATCAGGATGTGCAGACATCAGGCATTGGGTCTCTTAAATTTACACTGCTGTAGTTCAGGGATAACCAGGACTGGAACCTTTTCCTGATCAAAAACTCCAGAGTGAACCTGGGTTTGGAAGCCTAATTGTGATCCCAAATATTCAAACACCTGCAGCAAAACCAGCACCTTCTCACTCACCCTCCCTCGCAGTTATTGCTTGTTGCATGTCTGATTCCTGCTAAGGGGGAGGAGGGAGCATGGATGCTTAGCTATCCCTCCTGTAGACCACTCACGCGCTCAGCAGGTGAAATGGTCACTTCTGCAGAGGGATTGGTGTAGGCATTGATGTGCCTTCCTAGGCAAGCTCCACAATGCTGTTTTCTCCCTGAAACTACAGGCATACTGCGCCTGTATGCAGTCTTGAGAGGGCAGTTCCAGCCCTGCAGGCGCTGCAGAATCCCACAAGCAGATCCCAGTGTTCCTTGTTGAGCTTTTCTCCCCCCTCCGCCACTTGTCTTTTCTGTTTTACAGCCCCACCAAGAAGCAATTATTTCACTGGTGTGTTACACTACAGGATTGTTTTTTATTCCTTTGAGTGCAGTTGAAATTTTATTTGCTTGGAACTATGGTAGTTTTTGTAATTGCCTCAAGTGAGAGGTCACTTCACGTCTGCAGCCTGTGCCCCTGCCCAACACAGCAAAAAGCGATGAACCACTGGGTTTTGAGGCAGTGAAATCCAAAAGGATCTTGAAGATCTTGAAGCTGGGGAGATCCTTTCTTTCTGGCTCATGAGGAAACCAAGTATTTTGCTTTCACATGGGCTGATAACTTGCGTTTTGGCTGTGTTTTCACTGACATCATAGCCTCTGAGGACACGTATGGCTTGCATTTTCAGAGCAATATAGGGTAATGGATCTCTTGAAGAAATGGGAGGTCATCTGGAAGATCTTTCACTGAGTGACCCAGTATAAAGCCTTTGAAATCATGTTTACATTTTCTTACATGTGTTTGCTATACTGTCGCTGGTTCGGCTGTGCTGTTGGCTGCCAAACCTATAGTCTGTGTTGAATGTTCACAAACTGTGGTGCCAAAATAAGCTCTGCCAAGATCAAGACAGTGGTTTAAAAAGCACAAGATTTAAGAAGCAAGAAGTACTGAGGGTTTTTGCTGTGCTGTCTGTTCTGTAAGTCTCTGAAACATAAGTTTCTAAGTTTTCCTCCACACCCTGGATATTTAGGAATTTAGAGGGATGGTATTTTTTAGTCTGCATCTCCACTTCTTGCCTCTTACCAAAGGGGCATTTAGACTAGTATTTCGACTGGGGAACTCTGTGTCTCTGTACCTGGTTAGATGGACTCCTGACACTCTTATCACAGTGCTTGCATTTTTTCTTACTTGTAGGCACCAGCAGCATTAGCCTGCAGCATCACCTTAGTTAGATTAATTTCCTTTGGGGATGTACAAGCACCTGGAAAGTGTCAGGTTTCCCCGGTTCCTCTTTAAACTTTAGACAAGCTTGTAGAGAAAAGGAACTTTTTCTATGGTGGACCACAGGGCTGAGTGCTTAACTACTATACTGGTAGTAGAGTTAACAAAAACAACATCAAACAGCTACACAGTAGCTCTGTCGTTGTGTGGTCTTGTCACTCCTGTTGGGGGGAGGCGGTTGTGCTGATAGCCCATGTGCCTTTGATCCCAGCAACACCTGAGCAGATCCTGGTGCTCACCTTTCTACAGACCTCTCGTCCTGTGTCCTGCCCTCCTAAGGCATACATCTTCTGGGTTTCTGACACACGTAGTTCTGCAGATGCCATTTCCTTCTCCTTGGTGCCTGGGACTGCTCTCGACACTGTAATGTAAGGTCTTCTTCACCTCTCAGAGTTTCTGCAAATGTATGTTCAGTGTTCAGTGTGTTTTGTACAGTTCACAGCATCTTTTTTATGATTAAAATCTATGTATCTTATGTTTTCTGGGCAGCAGTCACTGTACATCACTCTCATTGAACTTGTAACCCCTGGCCTGTTGTTAGCTCTTCATAGATTAAACCTGTGCTGTGGGACATGGGATCTCTTCTCATGTACCAGGTTGGGGTGCATAACCTGACTGTGTCACGGCCCCATGCTGTGGCAAAAGCTGAAAATGCTTCAGTGCCTCTGAATTTGGTCTCTGTACGTGACTCCATTTTGGTGTATGTGCTTGCATTTAGCAGAGTTGGGCTATATTTAAAGCAAATAACATGAAGAAGTGGAGAAACAAGGCAAGGTGGAAGAAAGATTCAAGTCATGTAGATATAATGTGCTCTAAACAGGGAGCTTTTTGTAAACAAAGGGAATATTGTTAGTTATATCAGATGGAATACTGAAATCCTGTTGGAAGGAAGGCAGCCCAAGCTTCTCACCCTGGAAGAAAACCCAAAAGGTATATCCAAATTTAATTATGTACGTATTAGAGAGCTGTCTGGAGAAGTGTATGCTTTAAATCACTCCTCTTCAGTGAGTAACTTGATCACCAAACCAGCTCATCATTAAAAAGAGCAAATTACCCTTTGAGGACTGTGGAGTATGTTCGTATTTCATTGTTCCAGCACGACTATTTCACTATTAGTCAGTCGTGAAGTCCTCTTGGGCATCTCACAGTGGTCCTGGTTCCAGCAAATCTTTCCGACTGCTGTATTCTTCTGGCGTTAAATGGATTATTTTTCCACTGTAAGAGTCAGTTGTTCTTAATATATACATCTGCTGTAAAATGAGGCAACTCTTCAAATAGTTATTTGTCGTCATGTTTAGTGTATAATTGGCTGCAGTATTTTGGCTGAAACATTTTTGAGGGAAAAAGTACAGAACTGCTGGAACTGGAATGTTAGTTTTTTCTTGTCTCTAAAAAGAAGACAAAACCCCAAAACATGGAATAGTCGACAGAATTGGTTGTGGCACTTCATAATGAAGTCCTTTATCCCTTCTCTCACAGTGGCATCCTTGGAAGGGTGTACGTGGTGAGAGGGGTAACAGACAACAACTATTGATTACAACAATAATCTTAAAATTCCTTCAACAGAAAGCAGCGGCTGTGACTGGCACACCGTGCTGCTGTCACTGGCAGCTCACAGCACCCTGCCCAAGCTCTGCCACCCACCTGCCAGCCCTCACAGAGCCCTTGGATGCACCTTTCATGCCCTCCTCTGCAGGAAGCCTTGGAAGCAATGAGCCCTGGTGGTTTGCCCTCTGGTCATTGCTCTCCTGCAGCAGAAGTAGCTGAGCCTCATGTTTGCAGCCTCGGAGAGTCAGCATCTGCTTTTGCCTGTGCTGCTGAGGTGTTTGGGCTTGAACACTCCAACATGCACACTGTGGCCAGATAGATGGAGGCCTGGATTTAGATACTGTTATTCCTGCTGGGTGGTGTCTACTTTCACATGGCAGCCCCGCTGAAATACCTAAGAGCATCAGAATCTGGCCCTGCATGAACTGTTGAACTGCACTTTTGCATGGTCTGAATGCCTTTCCCTTTCATCATCTTTTGAAGCCACGCCATGTTTGGTGACATAATTTTGCGATCTTTAACATTGGATGCTTTGCAGATGGCCCATAGCTCATGCACACAGGGGCTGTAGCAGCATGAAGCTGATGGTGGTCCAGGGAATTGGCAGGAGATATACCGTACTGTGCAGGAGTTACATGGGTTATGTTTGCAGCCTTAGCCTCTGTCAGCTGAGCTTCCTGTCAGCTTTCTCCCTCCGTATGATATTGGTTTGATGCTTTTGGTCTCTCCAAGTAAACATATTGTAAACAATTTAAGGCTGAATGTCAGTGATGGAAAGGCTCTACCTGGCTCAGCTGGACTGAGACTTCAGCCTGATTTCAGGTTGCAAGTATTTTTAATATGCATATTTGGTGTCTGAGGTGGGCTCGGGATTACAAGACCTGGTTTCATTCATAGGTCTGAGAAAAACTTTCAAAGTGACATTTCAGCTTTCCTGGGCTCCAGTGGCCCTGTTTTAAAAATGAGTTGAATGCTTTTTCTATGGTGTGATGTTGGAGAACTGCCCAGCCCTAGCCACTGCTCTCTTCTACACGAAACAAGTACTGACTGAAAGCTTTTTTGAGATGCTCAATAGTATCTCCACAGGGTTTTAACAAACTTCAGTAAGAAAATGTTGGTTTTGTACTGTTATTGCCCATAGCATCCCTGCAAAGTAGAGAGCTGACTGTCCCCTGAGGTGGAGAGAGTTGCATGGGTTCAGGTTCCCCTCCATGACTCACAACGCAGATCCTGATGTAGACTCCCTCTTGTCCATTGTGTATGGGACTGTCATTTGCGATATGCTTACACAAATGCTTATCTGCTGTGTGATGGTACTCCCTGAAATCACTGGACACAGCTGAAGGAAGAATATGCATATGATTTTGCTGGATCGAACTTGCAGACTGATGTGGCTTGGTGTCTCCCTTCCCAGTCCGGAGGTGTTAATCCAGCTGTGCCACAGAATGATGCTTGAGGATAAATTCATCTTAGCAATAAGGTCATGTTTCTGTGGTGAAAAGAGTTGAGCAGAGGCCTGAGAAGCCTGAAGTTTTAAAGAATCCCAGCTTTCCATTTATTCCAGTCTACTTGGATCTATTTACACAGTGATTTTTAATTTCTGCTTTTTATTTACTTTTGTGTTCTTTAATTTGTTTATTTTGTGAGTGAAAAAATTTACCATCAGTCTAGGTGTTTGCTGTGCTGTATGATCTTGTAGCAGCTTTGGTGATGCTGAAGCCCTGCTTTTCAATCTCAGATCCAAAAGTGTATGTATGCACAAGAGAGGGAAAGAGCTGTGCTTAAGAGTATGTGGCTGCAAATACCTGAATATCCTTTTCCCCCTTGATGGCCTACCATGAAATTACTGAATGGCATCACATCTTGAAGTGTCTGGTACTTGCAGACACTGAAGAAATAACTCTCTTCCTAAAACACCAAACCCAACAGAAAATGAAAGAAAACAGGAAAATAAGCTCTTCTGTGGCAGCACAGCTACTGTATTGAAAACCTAGAAAGTCTAAATCTTAAACAGCAATATCAGCAAGCCAATTTTTTTTGTGAGATGTAAATGTTAATATACTTCTTTTGTTTGCAATGTGATAATTGCTGTGTTGGAGTGCTGAGATCCTGTTGTTCACTCTTTATGGGTACTCTAAGTCAAGCTGGTGAATGCATGCTTAAATTTATGTTGGGACCATGCAGCAGACACCGTGTGTGTCTTCATGAAAGTTCTCCCCTGTCAGGATCAGAGCTGTTGGGTTTCAGTTGCTGAATGCAAGGTAATGTTTATTGCCATGAGATGTCTCAGACCATACGTGCTCCTCAGTTGCCCTCAAAGCAGTTCATTCCCCACTGCAGGATGTGCCATGCCTATGGAAGTGCTGATTGCTGAGGGCCAGGCACCCCTGCAAACAATCTCACTTTCCTCTCCAGAAACAGCTGTTTAAATTAATCTCAGGGAAGGATGATGAGTGTTATGAGACACTGTGGAGTTCTACTGGTGTTTGGTACCATGCTGTGCAGGTCAGCCTGGAGATGATGTGACGTGGGAATGGAAATGATTATGAAACCTTAGAGGTGTGGAAGTAGATTACATACCACCACTTTAGTAAAGTTAGAAGAGAAATGGCTTTGTGTTGGTGTAAGTCTTTCTTTGCAGTGGCGACAGGCCAGCTGTCTCTCATTGCACTAACAGTGCTACACAGGAAGGCTGGTGTGGGCACAGCTGCATTTGCACAGTGGTGCAGTGGGAGTGCATCTGGGAGATGATGATTTCCACACTCCACTGGGAATGGAAGGAAGCAATCATCTGTGTATATGTCACGGGCAGGAGAAATATAAAAGGAGTTTTTCTCTTGCACCAGTAGAGAGAGGGGGAGGTTGTAAGCCTGATGGAGAGTGCTGAAGCAAGTGCTCAGATAATTGATGAACTTCAGGGACTGATGGGGATAAGTGTCAGAGTAGCTGATATGTCAGCATGGATGTTTCAGAAAGAAGGAGGTGTGTCTTAAAGAGCAGGGAATTATTTTTAGCATGCTCCCACCATTCTACCTGCTACTTTCCTTAGGGAGAAGCAAATTTTTTCTGAAGACTGGAGTCTTGCAAAACAATCTACTGATAATTGCAGTGAGGGTGGCAGAAACAGACCCTTTGAATCCAAACATAAGAGCCTGCATAAAAATATCCATAGAGTTTGCAATGGGTTGGTAATGAGAAAGAAGCTGTTTGGCTTTTGCAGCAAGAGTCCTCTTGCAAATATGTATTTTAAACTGCTTGTGCTGTATAAATACATATTTTTATTTAAAAAAACCCTTTTATTATGCTTGCAGGCAGTCCCTGTAGAAACTGATGAAGTAAATAGTGAATCTATGAAATGTCTGCAAGAGCTTTTGAGTAATTTGAGGCTCCCCTATATAGAAGGAAATCACTGTGTATCAAGAAGTTTTGCTGCTCTAACAAAAGGTTTGTGCTTCTGAATGGTAGCAGATGGCCAGCCCTTAAGACCCTAGCAAGTTGCTTAAACTACTTGTAAAGCAGTGCAAATTTCTATGCCTTGCTAGTAGCAGCTAGTCTGAGGGATCTGAGCGAGGGCTTTGTCTCTGCTGTCACTATAGGTCTGCTTCCCCAGTGTTGGCCCTGTAGAACATCCAGATCCAGACTGCCCATAACTACATTAAGCAACATCTCCTTGCATGCTATGCTGGTCTAGGCAAAGCCCTGTGGTGGTAGCAGATGTTATTGTTGTAGAAATAAGTTTGATTTTCAGCAGGAGCTCATTGTAGGGACTGGCCAGTGTTGGTGGTGGGATGTTCAGAGCTCACTTCATTATTTCTGAACAGCAGTGGTGCCAGTTCAGTGGCAGAGCATCACCTAGCAGCAGTCAAAGAGCATACTGTACCAGTACACCCTTTTACTCCACCTCTATTTCCAAACTTCCCACTTTGGATGTTCAAAGAAAGATATATGAATAACAGAAAATAGGAGTCCCTGCACATTAGTACTATATGGCTCTGGCAGATTGCTAGCTAAGGCTTGTTGAAGACTCCGTAAATCTACCATGGTCCTTCCTCAGACTTGCTCCCCTGATTTTTGCAGAGGCTTTGTTGACATGAAGGGTTGATTTCTGCCCTAGATGTTCCTCTCGCTGTGTATCCCACTAATCAGAGGTGCTCTGTGCTCTGTGGGAGAAAGCTGCAAGTTTTGCACTTCAACATCGGAGGCCAAACCATCCTTGAAGATATTTGTATTTTCAGTCCTAGATATCCCTGAACTAAACCAAGGAAGATGACACGGAATCTCATTTACAAGCTTGCAGAGCTGTGAGCACATCTTTTCAATACGTTCAGCTGCCTTTCAAGGCCATTAATTGGGTAAAACCTTTGCTAACCATCCCAGCTAGTAGTTGGCAGACCATGATGAGTAAATTGATGTGGTGATTCCCAGTGGCTGTTACCATTTGCCTCAGTCATGTCTGCTCAGCTATGACAGGACTAGTTATAGTAATGTAATATATGTGTAATATAGCCCAGGGCTTTGCATGAAACTGTTGCTTTGAATACGACTGCAGAGGTTTACTTTTTGCAAATGAAATTAAATAAGAAGGCTGTTCATCAGTAACGAAGATCTGTCTCTACCCATTTCTTATGTGAGCCCAACCTAGTGCAGAGCTGCCAAGGATAGCAACAACACTACTCTGGCCGTGCATACTACTCCTTGGCATGCATTTTATCTGCTATCTATGAGTTTTGAACTTTGGAAGATGTGGAGTGTGTGCTGCCAGCTTCCTTTTCCAGGGTACAAATCTACATATGTACTTGTTGAAAGATCTTCTACAATAAATAATGTGGTATAAAGCTATTTAGAAGAATCAGGGCTGGTGTTATTTCAAGAGATGAATTGTGAACAGTTTTATATTATAGGTGGATAAATAATGTCTGAGAGTGTTTGCATTTTCTGTGAAGAGGAAGAAGCACAGACTGTGTTATTTTAGGATGTATTTTTTTCCAGTCCCCATGAAGAAACTTAAATCTCCAAGAGCTGCTAATGAAAGAGCAAAGACTAATGTTGTGCCACTGTTTTGCTCTTAGCAAACCTGTACTTTGGGAAACTTTCTCAAACTTTTCTGATTTAGGAAAGCTTTGCAATGTGAAATAAAAACGGGGAGTTATAACTTCTTTTTTTCCTTCAATGCATGGTGACGCTTGAATTCCAACTCTCTGACTTTGTGAGTCTGAGGCATTCTTGGCAGTTTCTAGTGGAAAATTGAATGTGTACTTCAGATAGAGATGGAATAGTAAGGCTTTACATAAACATGTGAATCTGATAGATTAAAAAATCTGTGCTACTTTATAGGGCAAGGGAGCAGTTTGAGATATATTGAGGTGGCTTTAGGGAGAGGTGTGAATCAACCTATCTCCATGCAAGAAATACAGAGCTCTTGTGGAAGGTGATTTGGTGAAGTCTGTGATATGCCTAAAGGAGTGAACCAAGGGTAGAGCCACACCATCCAAATTGCCAGTGCTTTGGATCCAGAGCTAATCTTTACTTCAGAAATGTCTCACTGACCCACTACCTATTTCTTTCTTTTCTTTTTTTCTTTTATTTTTAGTGAAAATCCCAATTTAGTTACCTGAAGAACATTTGAAGCCAAGGGTTTTTAACTAGTTGTACCACTTGTCACTGTTTGCACAAATGACTGAAGTAATCTATTTGTTGCGTGTTAGAAGTGCCCAAGAAGAATGCTTTTTTCAGAGGTCCTGAAGAGTGGAGATGTACAGGTGGCTGAGAGTTGTCAATCCCTTGCTACAACCCAGCACCCTGAATCAACACAGACTAGGTTAGTGTTTGTCTCCTGTTTTGAGGATCTGCCATAAAATGTCCTAGCAGCCAAGAGTTGAGCAAGGTTTGGAAGAAATCAGGTGTTTGAATAGTAGTGTTTCATTAAATGTAACTAAGCATATAAAGTGAATAAGATGAACTAAGCATATAAAACTTTGTGTTTTATGGATGCGGGTAACCACTGCTTGATGGCATTGGAGTGAAAACTGTTTGAGATAAGAGAACTGTACTGCCTGCTGTGAATTTCCATAAGCCTAGTCCTTATTTCCTGTCAGGATAATTATGCTCAATGTTTTCTTCAGCCTTTGAAAGAGATAGGGCTTCATTCTTCACTTGACTGCCTCTGTAACACACCATTGGTTTTAACAAGATTGCATTAACATGAAAGCAGAGCAATGGATTGAAGATTTAGGTTCATAAGAAGTAATCTAGGTACACAGCATAAAGCTACTGACACGGTTTAGTTAGCCTCCTAATGGGCAGTGTAACTTTGGTAGGTGTTTTTTATTCCCTGGAGATGTATGGTCGTACCTGCAGGGAGCAGGACAGAGATAGCTCACAGGAGCGCATTCTCTAACTCTGACTCGTGTGCCCTGCCAAACCACTTCAAAGCTAGTCATGCCGCTGGGACGTGGGGCTGGGGAGCAGTGGTGGAGGAGATGCATGACAGCCTAGGAACAATACTCTCTCTTTTTCATTACCTTGCGGGTGAACATCATTTGAGGCCCACCTACAAAGGAGCAGGCTGGTTCACCTGCATGCCGTCCAGACAGGGGTGAGCATAAATGTGGGTATGTTGCAATGCAATGACTCCCAGACCCAGGAGAGACTGGGCAGAGAGGCATCATGTAAGCTCTGTGCTGCTGTCTATGATGGAGAGAAGGGCATCCATGGGCTTGTGATCCTGCTCAGAGCTGTTTCACCCTTCCCATAGAGCCATACCTGTATGGGCATCAGCTGTGGGTAGTGAAGTGCCAAGAAGACTTCCTTTAACTTGAAGATTAAAAACCTTCTGCATGTGTTCGCTTGCGTGGCAACGTCTAAAACTTTTTCTCAGTGGCAGCTTCACAGAACATGAGAAAACCACTGACATTAGGTCAGTTGGAGCAAATTCTTTGTTTTATTTCATGTTTTCCAAATAAAACTATCAGAAATTACAGATAAGCAGAACAATCCTAGCAGATGATGTCATTTCATCCTACTGCCGTGGTTGTTTTCACCGTGTGCACTTATACCAGTCCTTATGTTGTCAGTCATTCTGGCAGGACCTCTGGCTGATATGGTTAAGACATGACAAAGAGAAAAATACACCAAAAATAAAATTGTTTCCACCAGATGAAGAACTTCAAGTTCTTCAAATATAAGTAAATGCAAGCTAATACTGTAAGATCTTGAAGGATGCATGAAGAGAATCCCAAGGCAAAATGAAAAAGAACAGTTCTTGCAAGAACAGCATAGAATAATACCAGCATGAGCCATGTGGAGGAATTTTATCTAGCCAAAAGGATAATTTGAGTGGCAAGTTTAAAAGCCACTTACCCATCCTGCTTTTGAAGTAGCCAGTTTTAAAAACACCTCTGAAAGGGGTCTGCAAAATGTTCAGCTTTTTCCATTATTTTCTTTACTGTGGAATAGAGAATAATTAAAGTTTTTATGACACACAAAGTACATGCTTCACTAAATGTCACTCAATTAGTGACTTAGCAATTGAAGATTTTATTATGGAAGGATTACAGCTGCACATACTGTACCTGATCTTACAGTCTATGATATATCCATCGCCATCTCACTACCTTGTGTTTGGAAGTGTTCAGGAGGCCTGGTGTTGGACTGGGTTTCATGTTTTATTCTTCCACAAGTGGCTGCTAAGTCAAATAGTTGGCTCTAGCTCTCCAGGAACTGAAACAGAGGCCTGATGTAAACCATGTGTTTTGGAGTCTGGGCTGTATGCTTTGTGTGGGTGGCAGCAGGGAGACCTGGGGGCTGGAGCTGTGCAGCCAGGAGAGCTCATGACCCTCCTGCTCAATTCTTCTGAACTACTGAGGTGAGTATTTTGTTATCTTGATGGATAGCTTCCTGCCTCCCTCAGTAACTTGCTGCCTCACTCTCTCCCACAAGAGTAGGAGTAGCTTTCAAAATAAGCTGGAGGCAGTGGGTGATAACCAAAGTTTCTGTTGGGAGTGTACAAAAGAACTTTGGATGAAGTCTTGAATCAAAGAACTCAAATGCATTTGGTGAGGGATATTTTTAAGTGTTTATGAGAAAAATGTCAGTCTCCAAGTGATGATCATAAATGAAAAATATCTATTGTGGTGACACAATTATGTAAAATAAAGCTTTACTTATGACACAGGTATTTAAAGCATCTCAAGAAAAGTGTGGAAAGGGAAAGATCAAAAAACCAAAACAGTGGTGAATCTGGGAGCTGTATGGCTCAGAATGGATGGCTTTTGCTGTTACTGCTCAGTGCCCATTTGGAGGAACTGTTTCCATTAATTTTTTGTTGCTTAGTTTAGCTGTACAGCAAAGCACAACCTACAGAGTCTCAGTTCTCCACTGCTGACTGCCATGTTTTTACCCTGTTGTCACTGGCTGTGTGTGAGACGTTATCAATGCCTTTTGTAGTTCTCATTCTGCACATAACTGGAGGTGGACGTTAATCCACCCCGGTGTTTCTGTGCCTGGTACATCACTGCTTTTGCCTGGGAGGCTTGGCTGACAAGCCCTTCCCAAGGGGTGTTGTCTGGATGGACACACTGATACAAATGAAGCTTTTCCACCTCCTGCAATGACAGTTCAAGCCAACCCGTCAGACCTACAAGACAACAGGTTTAGAGGATAGCACTGTCTTTGTGGTGACTGACAAGAGAAGGATGTCCTGCTAAGGAGTGTGTGAACTAATTACCTGTTGTCTCTGCCTGCCATGTAGTTGCAGTGACTGTACACACTTCATCATTTTGGTGCAGGTGTTCTTTGTAGTACCTGTACCTGCTTGGTAATCACCGGTTCCTTCTCGCAGTTTAAAGTTTTTGGCTGTACAAATATAAAAGCAGGATTAGGTGAGCAGCAGCGTAATTGAGAGCAGGATACCATGGGCACAGTCTTCATGGAGAACAGACAAAACACAATAAATCAGTGAAAAGAAGTGACTTCTCTGTCACCACATATAAGTTAGTTCCAGGTTCCTGTAGGGCATAGGATGGAAAAGCAATCTGATTCCTTCTGTGCTTGTCCCTTGGAAACAAGCTTGGTTCTTCTAACTCAGAGATGTGCTGGTAGTTAATCCTGAGATCAGGATCAATTTGAGCTACAGACCATCTTTGGTTAGCCTGGAAAGCTATAATCTTTAAGTAGAGAATTTCTAGAGGCAAAAGGATAATTCTCAGAAATGCCAAGGAACAAAATGAAGAGCCTCAAAGTGACCCATATATGGCAGGTATAAAGGGCATATCTATTTTGTATTTAACTATGCCTTGTACAACACAAAAATGAGGACCAACTCTTTAAGTGGAAAACTTTGGGTTTGGAATCCATGAGAAGACTTAAGATTTTATGCAACACATATGATGTTTGTGGAACTTATTATTTGTAGATAATATGGTATCAAACCAGAAGGAGTTGAAAAGTAAGATATTTTTGTAGTTTGTGAATACATTGGATTGCCTAGGTGATCTAAGGAATAGGGTGTGCTGTATAGAGCAGAAAAATCAGGGTAACTCTGCAGAAAACACATGGATTCAATAGGAAGTGCCCTTTGCAAAGATTTTGCCAGTGCTCATCGTGGGTACTCTGTTTTTAATTTACGTTTTCAGAGACAGCCCAAAGTGTCTCAGTCCCTGGATGCTGTGATATTTCTCCCTTCTATCTCAAAGGTAATTTTAGATCTCCAAGGTCTTCTAGATCTCTTACTGTGTTCATAACTCTCCTCTTGGCTTTTGTCAGCGGGCCTGTAGCTTTCTTAAAACAGAGTGACTGGCTATGGAATACAGTTCTTACAGTAGTGAGTTACCACTGGACAGTAGTATAGAAAAATCTCCAAGTGATCCAACCACAATTATATTGATTTTATTTATGTGACATTGCATTGTTATTTTGGTTAATCTGAAAGCAACTGTATCCAGGAACCAGGTCCTTGTCTCAAAGGCTACTGCTTTGCATAATATTCTCCATTTCATATTCAGTTTTGTAGTGTCTTTTTTTAATTTTTCCAATGTGTGTTCTAAACCTCATCTGTGAGTCACAGATCCGCGTTTTAAGTCCATGTATATATCACCATAGGGAAATATTAGTGTGAAAAGCCTTAAATAGAAGTTCAGGAAACTCCAAGTTAAAGTTGCAGTCTTGTTGCCACGTTGGTACTGATGTCTGCCCCAGAATTGCTGGGAGCATTGAGTCCTCTGCCTGCATTGGAGGGAACAGCCCAGGGCTGTTTCTGCAGTGATGCTCAAGGAAGCTTTTTCATGTGGTCGATTAGTTAAGTAAAATGTCAGTTCAGGGTAAATGTTAAATTGTTATTATGATTTACGGACAAGCTAACAGGCTCTTTTTCATGATCTGGAATAGTATTTGGAATGTGGTTTTTTTCTGTTAGATACTATCATATTAAAAGCATGTGCATCTATTATTTTGGATCCACCAGGAAAGGCAGGGATGAAGATGTTCATACAGATGCCATGGGATTCCACAGAACCATATTGCTCACAGGTTTTGCCTTGTCTTCCAGGCTTACTGATATTGAGCCATTACGAAAACACCTCATTTTAGGTCATGGGTTTGACAATGGAGATGTGAAGATTGCAGAGGAGGATGCAGACTAGTTTTGACTTTGAACATTATTGCTTTGCCAAGCATGGAGGTAATGAACAGTGTCAGAGTGTGAGAAGGGGATCTGTGATGGAAAGTATTTTGAAATAAACTGGTTGTGGCCCCTTTGTCCTTCTGCCCCTACCACAGAAATGCTTCTTAATCCCCTGGCTCAGCCCAATGGTGAGGTCAGCCACAGTCAAGGCATCCCTGCACCTTTGCCAGCTGCTTTCGCCTGCTCTGTTCCCACAAGGAGCCCCCAAAACTGATGTCCTTCCAGTACCACTTTTCTTCCAACTCAGTGAAGAGGCAGGTGTTGGACAACACCCTGAATGTCTGTTTATAGACCAGCGCCACAGCTGTGTTGTGCTCCCACTGGCCCTTCAGGGTTGATGGTGGGTTTTTCTGTGATGTGGGCACTGGAGAAGCCCAGATGGGAGGTGTCCAAAGACAGTGGGCATGAAAGAGGAGGGCAGCTGGGGCCTGACAGTCTTCCTTCAGTGGGTACTAATGCAGAAGGGAGCCTGTGCATGGTTGTCAGTGGGAGAATGTCAGGTCTTCAATAACTCACTGTTGGTTGTTCTTAAGTCATAATACATGCATTAAACATATAAAAATGTGTTGTTGGGTTCAGAAAGTGTCCTAATCCTACTGAACTTAGCATTCATAGGGCTCTTCAAAGGAAGTACTGGAAACTTCTGTTAACACTGTCAATTTAAAAGAATGTCCTCCAGATGCCAGGTAACTCCTCTACAGATGTATAATAAATCACTTTGCTTAAATCAGGCATTACCGTTGGATACTGGTCCTTTGCCCAAAATTACTGTTGGATACTTGTCCTCTGCCCAAAACTCCTGGCCGGAGCCCGGTGAATTATGGCAGACTTTCCACTGTGCTTTGCAGGAACTAAGGCATTCCAGTCCCCAATTTTTGCACCAGTGCTGAGCTTTTTTTTTTTTTTTTTTCTGCCAGAAACAAAGGATTTATGAGTCATTTGTCTCCACTGTTTAACTGAATAGCTTATTTCTAGGAGGAGATCTGATTTTGAGTATATAAATTAGTAGCATTTAAAAAGTTGATCAGCCCACAGAGAGGCAAGATTGACAATGTTTTAAAATACTAGAGGATCTATGAATCCAGTATGCCTTAGGCTTTATTTGATCTCCTGTTTCAGACCTACTTTTTCCGATTGTGTACTTGTGCTTTTACATTTGTTCACTGCCGCAGTGCTACCAATAGACCTAGCACTATGCTCTGTGCAATGGCTGATCTGTAGTAAATGATTGAGCCCTGAGTTGTCTGGAATGAGAGCAGCCAGCACATCTTGCTTCCGAGGGCCACATCAGCACTGTTTGAGCTGGCTCTCTGACTGCAGGAAATATCTTTGCAGAGTGAACTCTTCTTAGCAAGGCCCTGATCCAGCCCTCACTGAAACTCAAGGAATTCCTCCCATTTTCTCAACGGAGCTTGGATCAAACTGTCAACTTAAAAAAATACATCCAGTAATAGTTTGCCAAAGTGACACGATGCCTTACTTTTTGGGTGGAAAACAAATATCTTCCTGCGGTATTTTGTCTGTTCTCTTTCTTCTTTACTTTTCTGCTGATGTGACTTTAAAATAGCTATATGGATACAGATGACAGTGAAAGCGAGGAGCAAAACTGCTGCCCCTCTGTGGATTGCTGCATGAGGGTGGTGGGATGTTAGCTTTCCCTTGTGTCTCTCAGTTACGGTAAAATGCCATTTTTCTTTTCATGTTCATGAATAACAACTGGTTTTAACACCCTGAGTTGCACGAAGGACTACAGAGCTTTAGAAACCTGGCTTTGCTAGTAAAGTTCTGCTTTACCTTGTTTCAAATCCACTCTTGTAATCTATATCAAATCAGGTGAGAAAATAAAATGGTGTATTGAAATTGTCCCAACCCTTAAAGCAAACACATAAAGTGATTTATCTGCTGGAATATGGTAGAGCAGCAGATGAAAAACAATGCCTGTTGCAGTCATGAAGAAGGGATAGCTCATCACGTTGTGAAGTAATTTTAGAAACAATATACTCCATTTCTGGTGAAGGGCAGGTCATGATACAGCCCTTGGTACATGAACACTGTCACTTGAGTGCAGGGCTTTCCCTCTCTGGCATCCCTAGTGTCTTCTGCAGGGCTGGTGCCCCTCCACCTTTCAGCACCCCTTGGCAGATGACTCTCTTGGTTTTACAAGCTGCCAAAAAAGGGCAGTTGTAGAAGTGCCCTAGGATGTGTTTGCCATGTGTTGCTATGAACTTCAGTGTTACCACTCAAGCAGTTGCATTTAAGAGAGGCCAACTCAATAGGTTTTGAGCGTGGATGTTTCACAAAGAGTCCTACCTCATAAATGGAATTAATTTGAGAGTTGCCAGCTGAAGATTCAAAATATAGTGCAACTTTTTTTTTTTTCTGTTCACTTATTTACTATATTTTTGCTACAAGAACAGCTGATAATTTCATGGTGGTAGGGTTTGGATACTTATGTGAGTACATAGCATACGGGAGTGTTATATCCCAAATAAATAGCTCCAAGATCTCTGAAGCACAGATTGCTGAGGTGATCTTCTAGCCCTCATGGTGGGGTTTGGGTGGGAAGCTGCAGGGCATTTGTACACTTGACTTTCTCAGTTCTGAAACTGGATTGCTCTTGCATATTGGCAGTGTCACAAGGTTATTAACTCAAAGGACAATTGCTTGTGCCTTGGGAGCCATTAAGGACTTACTAAGACAAAGATCTCTCTGAGGAGGGTGAATGAACTGATCGGTTTGGCACATTTTATTCAATTTTCCATACTATTATGTTTGATAAAGCATCAGTGGCCTCAAATCTAAGGTTCAGTGTCAATTAGTATTATTTGATGCTTACAACTTAATTTTAACAATAGCAACAACAACAACCACCAAACAAAACAAAACTACAACAAAACAAAATAAGAAAAAAACCCTAGCAGTTTGCTGTTGTACTGTAGATGATGATTTTTGGTCAAGTTGCCCATGAAAGGATTTCATTTGCCAGCTGGCATTTTTAGCCTTTTTTTAATGAAGGCAGTTGATCACTTTCTGATGAGTTCATTATCTCTAAACAGGTATAACTTCTCTTTCAAGATATTACCTTGCCTGTGGCTGGGTCACTGTGCTCAGCCTCACAAACTTCTATCTGAAGTGCAAAGAGAGTTTGGTGGATGTTTGTAGACTGTATTAATATTGTCTGTTGACCATGCCAAACATGTTCTCTCTCCAGCAGAACACATTTTATAGGTCCAGTCTTCCAGGCCTGAAATACTGGCACATAGAAGGAAAATGTAGAAAACTTTTTGCTGACTTGGGAAGGCAAAAGCAAACATTTGTACCTAGACTTATGGTGGTAAATTGAAGTACCTGATCTTTTGTAACCTCGTAGTTCAACTACTTTTTTGCATTTATATCTTAATAGGTTCAAATTACTTAGGTTATATTTCCCCACAGTTATAGATTGATTAGCAGAGGTCAGTACTTGCCTTTTCTTCTGGAGCTATTTTATGTTTTCGTTTGCTAGATAATTGATGAGGCCCTCTGAAGAATCTGTGTGATCTGGCAAGAGCAAGCTGCCTCCCTGTGTGGCTGTTAAGGGGATGTTTTACCCTCATCTTAGACCTCAGGCTCTGGACTTACATAATTTGTAAAATGTTCTCCCACAGTCCTGACATGCACATAAACTTTGGCAAGACAAGTGGATGTTTCAAGTGCAAAAAGTCAATAGTGGAGCTTTAATCATCCTTATGTTTTAGGGGCCAAAATACTATACAGAAATTCCTGCAGCTGTTGATAATGTTGGAATTCTACACTGAGGAGAGCATGGGGAGTGGATCTTTCTCATTTCCCAGAACATAGAAAAGGATTTGATTTTATTTCTATTGCAGGTAGCTCTTTAGACGAGGTTTGAAGATGTTTACCAGTTGATTTAGTTTGGCACAGCAGAGGTCCAGAAAAGTGTTAAATCAATTTTGGAACCAAAAGAGAAAAACACAGTGGTATTCACAGGGGCAAATAATGGGGAGACTGAGGAAGAATTGATCTTCAGTTCAATCGAGCTCTTGATAGCTGTTCCCAAAATTTATTAGTAAAAAGGGAGTTGGGAGTGAATGCATCTGTAGACTTAGCTTTTTCATTGATACTGATTTGGGACCTCATCCAGACTTGGTGGAAAGTTCCTGGTGTGCCAGAATAGGTGTTAAATGGGGATCAGGCAATTGCAGTCCTATATACTTTCATAAAGGTCATACCTACTGCCTTTAACAGGAGAAACCACAGGTGAGGTAGTAGCTGTCATCAGTGCAGCTTTCTCCCTGATCCAAAATCTTGTCCTGGGCCTTGTTAGAGCATCACCCGCTGAGGATTCAGGCAACCTGCCCAAGTTCAGACCATTGTAAAAGGTAAGGAGAGAGGTCTGACATGACCATACCTGCGGGGAAGTGGTGGAAATGTTCTTCACTGCTCAGCAGCCCTAAAAGTGACCATTGTCCCGAGCCATTTCTGGATACCCATTTATTCATATCTGAGTTGGACTCAGCTGAACTGGATGGAGCTGTGGTATTGATGCTGGGAGTGAGCAGTGGTGCAGTGTATCCATCCAGTGATACGGGGAAGTATTATGCCAGGCAGTAAGCAAGATATTGGGGTTTCTGTGCTTGGTTCTCCTTTTGGTGAAGCAACCACTTTTGCATCACTGGGAGTACAAACCCACAGATATAATCTGATATGTCTTCTTTCCCTCTGGGAGGATGAGGTTTTATTTACAAATCTCCACACAATTGTTGCTGTGATTAGTGTACTTTTATACCCAGTGGATATTTTAGCTTGAGTCAGGCAATTTTTATTGTCACATGATTCTGTTTGGAGGAGACTGGAGTATTTGTGCAAGGTCCTGTTGAGGGTGGGTTTTGTCCATGCATGTTCCTGTTTCCATGTCACCTTTAATATTATTATAGTAGTTCTTTCACTGACATTGATATCTCTTTGTTTCAACTCCTCCTCTCCAAGCCCCTTTTCTTCAACCTATTCTTGTCTCCCTTTGTCTAGGGCTCAAGGGATACCTTGATGCAAGAAGTCTTGCTTTCTTTAGCCAGGCACAGCAAAAAAAATCAAATGCCTAGTCTCTTGAGCAGGTTCAGATCTTACCATCTCCAAGTTCACACCAAGTGAATGGGATCCTAGTGATGCAACAGGGTGATGGAATGTGTCCCCATAGTGCTTGACCTGTAGTGACAGCATCATCTAATTCTTTTTTCATTAGGTTCAAAACTATTGTTCCTGCAGCACTCAATGTCTCCCAAGGAAGGGGCTTCTTTGAGAACTGAATGTGTTAAATGATGCGTGGAATTTATGAATTTATTTCTGCCTCTTTCCATCCCTTCCCTGATGAGTGTAGGACAATGTTNTCCTTTTCATTTTCTTTTTCTTTTTCCTTTTCATTTTCTTTTTCCTTTTTCTTTTACTTTTTCTTTTACTTTTTCTTTTTCAAGGTGAATAAGCCTAGCCAGCAGAAACAGACTTTTGTCCTTAGGACACAGTGAGCTTTTCTTGTTGTTCAGCCTCCACAATCCCAGGATTATCCTCCCTGTGGAAAATCAAGCTCTTTCCTGGAGCTAAGATAAGAAGAGGAGGGCATGGCAAGAGAGCTCTCAGGTGCAGGTTCTTTGACAACAGGAGGCAGTGACTTGCTGTGTTATGGGGGACTTAAGCGGTGGGAAATGTCCTGACTGGGGAGTGCCGGCCCTATGTCACGGCTGAGCCTGGAGGAACAGGAGCCCTGCAGGTGCTTGTACAAGGTGGAGTGAGCCTATGTTCACCTTCTTCCTCTGTGTGGCTGAGGTCAAAGCCTTCAATCTTACCCCAGACTAGCCTGATGGCTCACAGACTGTGGCCTCCAGCAGGGTGGGCAAGCTTCTTCTGCTACTATTTGTATTAAATAACAAATCCATTTGTTGTCAAACCTGGCACAGACTTCGTGCAAAAATACTAGGTTTGATGGATTGGTAGTTCCCAGCAAAACCAGTTTTAACCATTCTCTGACTGCTCCATCCTGGATGCTTTCAGATTCCTGCCAGTCAAACCATGACAAGGAAAGATAAATAGAAGCTGGAGCTAACTAGCGAAATGGGAACAATGGGTAGTAAAGTGTGGTGGTACCATGAGAAAAGTAATCAAAGCCTTAGAAAGACCTAGTTTTAAAATCTCAACTGATCTGCATTCAGCATTCAGGTCAATAAACCCCTTTTTGCCTAAAGCCACCTTTGTTTTAGACTGAATGCTTTCCGAATGGCTCTCTGTCTGAGGAGATACTTTTTGCATCTTTTGTCCCTTGCAACTCTCTATTTTAATTTCTGTTGGAAGCTGTGGCTTTCACTGGGGGAACAGAGTAGATCAGCTGCAGTATCCCTCCTGGTCACCCCGGGCCAATGAGCTATTGGTCCTTTGTGGTATACGGAGCCACCAAAAGGAAGCCTGAACAATATGCTTACAGTGCAGTCTGACAAGATGTAGGTGCCTAGAAGAGCTTGGCTGGTTAAGAGGTGGTGTTACTCTGCTCTGGCCAAGGCTGCACTGATTAGGAAGAATGTTGCTGTGAGTGTTAGGAAGAATGGTGCTGTGAATGAATGCTGCATGCTTATATGATCAGTGGCTAACAGGCTTTTGGAAGTGGTTTTGAAACTGGTCCCCAGTGTTCTCAGAAGCAAGAAAACTAAACCACGTGGGAGGGAGCAGGTGGATTTCTTTAGGCGTGCATGATGAGAACCTTCCTTGAAAAGCAGTCAAGGAGCCTCATGAAACAACTGTATTTACTATATACAGTTAACTGCATTTACTGTTTGTTAAACACTTAGGATCAAATCCACTGCAGCGATCCAGATATTCTACACTGTTCTGGCAGCACAAAGTGCCTGGAGAACCAGATTAACTGGTTTATTAATCTGGGTTTATAGCTGCTTTGTTTTGCTGGGGTGGTGAGGAGCAGCCAGAAGAGAGAAAATGCTGAAGTCCATGTGTTTTAATTGATGATCCATCTCTCTGTAGGCATAATAGAAAGTCAAGATTTACCATGCTGAGCTGCTGCCCAGTGTTTCAGTAGAAAGCAGAATTTCATAGGAGTATGTTGTTCCCTGTATGTTATACACCTCATCAGCACTGCAACCTTGCATTTCTCACAGGGATTTCAAAAGAAGCTCTACAAACAGCTTTGAAAGGTGGTATGATTTCTTCCCAAGGGTAATTTAATAGAAGAACATTTTTGGACTGTGTAAGAAGATGCAACCTTGGCAGCAGATCAAGACCTGTGAGCAGTTTGGTTGTAGCAGATGTCACAGAGCAGAAATGTTGATAAAGTCCCTTCTTGTGTATATAGGGACATGCAGTCATTAGTACATACTTAAAGCAAAATGTTTAAGTGCTATCATGCATAAATATGAGCTCCTGAATTGGTGCTGGAAAGAGGGTCTCACTATTGCTCAGACGGGGGTTCTTTGGTGCATTGTCTTTCATTGTCTGTCCAGGTCTGTGGTGGCTGTTGCTATCTAAGTCCCTTGTTCTCTTGTCATTGCTGTGAGTGCAATAAGTGGCCTAACTAATGAGTAAGAGGGTTTGAATACAGTGTGTAACCTTTGTGCTAACAGGTTCATGTAATCTTGCTCTTGATGGGATGGCACTGCTAGAAGAGAATGAGAGTGACCCACCTTGAGTGTGAAATGTAAAAGATAAGAGGCAAAATATTGCAGCAAGTGTGGAAAATCTCAGTCCTGGCTGGCACTGCCAGCATCTTTCTTCCCTCTCTCTGCTCTGCTTGCAGCCTGCACAGTAAGCATGATGCAGGTTGTATGCAGTGGGGAATGCCACAAAACCTGAAGATGCCATTCAGAGCAACCAAATCAATTGCTGGAGTAATGCTTGCATCAATGTCACATCTTAAAAGAGGATTGCAAGCAAATATAAAAATAAATTGCACACATAAGGTAACTGTTACAGTGCGGGATACTCAAGGGATCATTTAACGGGAGTTTGATAAGTCAAGAGTTGAAGCACGTGCAGAACAGACCTATAGGAGGATGTCGGAGAGCAGAACTGCCAGTAGTGGGATTATGGGAAGAGAGCCTGTTCTTAATGTATATTACTTTCTAAAAGAAAGTTTAAAAATAGTGAAAGAGTTCTGTGCTTCATTTTACACTGACCTTTAGCACTTGCCAATAAAATAACATACTGGAATTCCTGAACTAGGGAAAGGGGATTTAAAGGGAAAAGGAAAAGATTAATCAGGAAAGCTACAAGACATCCCCAGTTTCTGGCAGGAGTCCTTGTATTACTATATGTTTCGCTTTCAGTGTCTTGCACCATTCTGTCTGAAAAACCTGGGAGAAGATACTATTAACTATTGTACATCCCACCTGGAAAACTTGTTACTGCAGTTGGGTTTTTAGCAAACATTTAGAAACTATAAAATTATGCTCTGATGTAATTAATAGATGTGCTTGCAACAGACATATGTGGACTGTTATACATCATGTACTTCATAATAACTGTGATGGGATTTGTGTATTTGCTTATTTTTTGAAGAGAAGGACATGCCAAACAGACCTTTGAGAATACGCACCCAGTCCTCAGATGGCAAATTATCATTTCGGTGGAAGCCACCTTATGGAACAGCCTTCAGGGGTCCACGCAACAGATCCCAAGGTTACCTTCGTGGGTACGGAGAGAGCAGCCGAAGGATGAGCTATGTCCCCATGCTGCAAGAGCGACAAAACCAAGAAGCAAGAAGACTAGGTGGGTCACATTTTCCTGATACCATCTAGCTGAGCTAGCAAACTTCTGTAATCCCCTTTGTCTGCAAGGTGATCACAGATCACATTATTGTAGCCTTCAAAATTTCTTCTTACTAAAAATGAAAATGCTTGCTATAATTATATTGTGCAATGTGCTCTTAACAGAAAACTATGATGACCAGTGTATAAACTGTAGCAGAAGTTGATACTGTCTTAAATATACACCATGTGCACGTTAGTCTTATGAATAGCAGGGGGGAAGTGCAGAAGAGAAGAGGCATAGTTCAAATTCTCCTTACATGTGGTATGGCCACTCTTAACCCATTGTTTTGTGTCCTCTTCTTACGTTTTGTGTGCCTACATTACTTCAGACCAGTGAGGACAAAAATCAGTCTTTAATTAAACATATCCGCACTTACCATTAAAATATTGATGGGTTCCACACTAGATTGTTACACTCACGTGTCCATGTTCTCTGCAGTTCCTTCATGAGGTTCTGGTTAATGAGGTTTCCTGAAACAGTCAGGTTGGCCTCTTGTGTGGTCCCAGCCCTGTCATGCTGTGGTGATTTGCACTTCTGCCTTAGATCGTGTGCCCTTGATTTAAAAGATTTTCCATCCAATTGTATCAATAGGGCTTGCAAAAGTTTTATTTCCTCAGAGGCTGTTTCCCTTTCCACTGTTTCTGTAACTTGTCTGTGTCGTGGCTGACCTGTCTCTGTCCTGCTGCATGAGCTTCTCTTTCCCAAGCAGGCACTAGGTCTGCACTCATGAGCCTTACTTTGATCCTCTTCTTGCAAGCTTTGGCTGCTCTTTGTTGTTTGGGTGTGTTTGCTCGAGGTTAGGTTCCTTTCTCTCAAAATCTCTCCTGTAGGCTGGAAACCCATCCCATAGATGGTCTGGTCTTGGGTTACGAAATGGATGATGATTTTGAAGTAACACACGGCTGCCAGAATTCCTGGCTTAGCAATGTAAATATCTATGTCCCCTCTGTTTTGTGGGTTTTGTGTTATTTTTATCTCCATTTGTTGTAAGAGAGGGAACTCCCTAGAGAACTTCTCAATTATTCTACCTTTTCCTAAAGGAATATCTTACCTGTTTCTCATCCTTTCTCTAGTATCTTTTTACTTTTTTCATCTTTCTACACACTGCACGTGGAGAAGTGGCTCTGGTGTCTGTGCCAAGGTGGGAAGCTGGACACACGAGTGGAAGATGATCCCAAATTTATTTATTGCCAGCATGTACCACTGCTGTGCGGGATGAGAGCCTGTCCAGGCAATACAGAAGTCGATGGAAATCTTCTCACGGACTTAGTGGGAGTTCAGTAATTTACTTAATCTTGAAGAGAAATAATGAGTATCATGGTTTGATACATCTACTTCCTGTTTTCACTGCTTTTATACTATGTTTTCTTAAAAAGGGGAAAAAATTGCTTTTAAAATTACCAGCTTATCTAGAGAGTAACTCAAGACTATTGTAAGACTATTGGTTTTTAATATTAATAACACGCTTTTCTACTTCTAAAATACCAACCTTACTGTTCTTACTGTATGCATATTGAAACCTCTGGCATAAAAGCAATGTATCTTAATAATCCACCTTTTGAGGAAGCTTCTCCTTTTGCATCTCAGAAAATAATAGAACAGAGATCTGCCTGAAAAGACAGGATTTTTTTTTCAATGGAAAAGGTTACAGGAAAGCCTCTAATTTTTTCCCTACATGTTCAGCCTCAGAGTCAGTTCATGTGGTTTCACTGCCATCAAGGAACTCCCAAGGACGTAGCCAACCTGTCTATAGGTCATCTTTAACAAAGAGGAAAGTCACAGGTATGTTTCTTTCACATCAGCTGTTAATTCATGGAGACATTTGAACAAAATGAGATGGCTTTATGATTTTTCGACTGCAAGCCTAGACTGCTGGAGTTGCTAGGTTTTTCTCTGTATGTTAAAGAACTTGAGGAATATCTCCAATTGCTTCTCTAATTCAAGCAGGATTAATAAAATGGCGTAACTCTTGCTTCATGGTTGATTCGGTTTCTCTTATTGAGAGGTTTTGTTTTAATCTCCTCCTCTGTAGCAACTGGCAAATGTTATGTGTGGCAATAACCATGTGAGAGGACTTAATTAAATTAAAGCCAGGACCTCCAAAAACGTATGCCTTCTTGGCAGATGTCTGCCCCCTCTTCTGAAGGGGTGATTTCCAGAAGCTTAAACCTAGCCATAAAAAGTTTTCACTTTCTTTTGGAAGGAAGGCATTACATACTCGTACTGAGGTTAAAAAGGATACGTGAGATTCTAAATCTGAATTGTCTGAGAACCTTATAAAATAAAAACCTCATTGGAAGAATGTGCTTCCCTGCCGCCTGCCTTCTGTGCATGCAGAGCTGGGTTTTGCAGTACAGTGCTACCCACTGAAGAGAAAGGCAACCCTTTCCTGGACTTCAGTCATGCATGAGTTAGGTCCTCAGAGAATGCAATCATACTAGAGTTTACTGGCCTTCCCTGAGACATCAGTATTTTTTCCATTTTACTCTTCTGTAAAACCTGGGTTGGAAAGTTGTACCTTGTGCCCCCTGTGCCTCTAGGAGATTTGGGAATGGTTGCTCTGACACTATTAGTGTCATGGAGTAGAAAATCTTCCATGGGGCAGTAGGCTACACTGGAAAAACTCTAATGGACAGACAGAAACAGGAGTCTCATCAAAATTAAAAACCTCAAAAAAAATCAGATACGTTTCATTGAATTTTAAAGTTTTGTAAAGTATTAGTGAAGAATATTTTAATATGTTGGAATGCCCACTGTAGTATTTTGGGTTTTTTTTAAAAATTTTGCCTTTGTACCATAAAACAATGAAAAGCTGAATTCAAACAACCTGTTTGAAGCACTGAAAAAAGTGAAATATGCAAGAATTCTTCCTTGTGAAAAATTTTTGGCAGTCCCTGTTTCTATTGCCCTTCAATGTGGAACACAATTTTAAAATTCAGAATGCTTCATAAAGGCAAAATTTCTGGTCTCCAAGCAGCTCTTACAGTGGCAGAGATCATGAATGTCAGTATCTTAATAAGAAAGACATTTTCTGTAAGTAACAATTTGGGTACTGATAGAATACTGAAGGTCTGTAAACTGGCAACTAACAGAAGAAATGATGGGGTGTCATCAATGATCAGTGTACTTGGTTTTCCATTAATGTTATATTCATTATTTTTCTGTGCTATATGTGTCATAACATCAGTTGAAGACAATTACTTTTTTTTTTTAAATGGGAATTCCAGTATTGTTACTTAAATGCTATTTTGTTTTGCTGTTTCAGAGGAGGAAGAGGTGGAGGTGGCACAAGACATAACTGTTCGAGTTATGTCCTCTCAGTCTGTGCTTGTTACCTGGACAGACCCACTGTATGAAAAACAGAAGGTTGCCGCAAATAGGTAGTTAGGCCTGTTTTCTCTTCTGAATACGTACTGAAGGCGAACTGCTACCAATGCTCTACTGATTGTTTTTGCATTTATTTAATTACAGTTGGTTTAGGGGCTAATTTAGCATATAGTGTAGGAATTTGCATATCCCTACCTATGACAGTGACTGGCAGGGGATACTTTAAAGAAGCTATTTGAAACCTGAAGTGGATGTAACGCAGCGGGGGCAAGTGAACCTCACAAACAAATCAATATGATTTCAGATGAAGTCCTTTTTTAAGGGTTAACTCACTGCTTATATAGACCAAGCAGGCCAAAACATCAGGTAAACATTGATTGGTCACTTCTGCCCTTGCAGCAAGCCTTTTTTGGCAACCCCCATCTCACATAACATTGTTGCTAGCTTGAAAACTCCTGCCGCCATCTGCAAGTTACTTCATTAACATAACACAACTTTTGTGACTCTCCCAACTCTGCCCTGCCAGGGCACTTAAAGAAACAATTCCCAACATGGGTGGATGTGGGGTGATGCACCCTACTCGCCTCTCTGCACCCCGGTCTCTAGTATTTAGAAATCTGTGTAAGTACAGGACTACAGGGGTTTAGGGCCCTTCTGAATGTTGTCAGTACTAACCAGCGATATTTTTGCTCTTCAAGTGCTGGTATTTCACAACTGTTGGCAAATCCCCATGTGTGCCTGATGAAAGAAGGGATGGGTATGGGGCACAAACCACAAAGAGGCAAAGGTGAGATGTTGAGTTACTTTGTCAGAACAGACTATATCTTCAAGAAGACCATACTGTGGCTGCAGGAAGCATCACTCTGTAATGGGAAAAATGCCCATCAGTGCCTCCTGCATCTGCTGACCTTCCAGAAACCTGGTGCAGCTGAGGCCGAGCAGGTCAGGGTCTCTTGTGAGTGGGAGAGTGTGGCTTGCAGCAGCTTGCAGCAGCAGTTGGGAACAAAAATAAACAGAGAAATGGGCTGGAAACTGCCAAAGGTCTGAAAGCACGGGATTGTGTTGCTCAGCCTGGGAACAACAAAAGTCTGTGCAGCCCGGGACTGAAACGCCAAGGGGCACAGTAGGAGAAGTGGTAATTTTAGATGTTCTCAGTTTTGTTGTGGAAGCCATTATCTTGGCAGACATGTGGGAACTGAGCCACCAGCACTGCTCTGGGAGCAAGGAAATCCCAGCCATCCGGCCATGCTTGCGGTCATGGGGTGGTGGGACAGTGGTGGAGTCCCCTGGGACATCTGGCTTGGTTCAGGAAGCCCTGCAGCTACCCTTGGGGTAGGAAATGTTTTGAGTAAGAGGCTGGAAAGAATGGTCCATCCCAGTCAGGCAGTCAGGCTACATTAAAGTAAGGCAGGTGCTTGAAAGGTAATTGGCTCTTGGTCATAGTAGTACTTGGTTGTTTGCATTTTGGTAATGTCCGAAGTAAGCCTGGCTGAGAGGAAAGCAGTCTTGTTTATCTCTGATTCAGCTAATGCCAGATTTCAACAGGTGAATTTTTATTTTTGTGTGTTTCTAATACCAGGCAATACAGTGTTCGCTATCGGGAAAAGGGGGAATCAGCAAGGTGGGATTACAAGCAAGTGTCCAACCGGAGAGCGTTGGTGGAAAATCTGCTGCCAGACACCATGTATGAGTTTGCCGTCCAAATCTTGGAGGGAGAAAAAGAAGGCAAATGGAGCGTGTCTGTTTACCAACGGACTCCAGAGGCAGGTATGTATTCAAGACATCCTTGGAGTAACGCAAATCTCAGGATTTGAGCTGTGAAATGGGGCTACCTTGAGGGAAAGCAGAGTAAGTGGTTGCCTTGAGCAGCAGATGGTTTGGAACATGGGAAAAGCCTCTGTGCTGCTGTGTGCATCCCTGCAGTAGTATTGTGGCTGCTCTTGTGGAACAATGAGAAAAGGGGGACATGGTTTGGGTATTTCTAGGGGATGGGTCAGTGCTGTGGACTCCAGCTTCAGACTGTGCTCCTTCCTTTGAGAGGAGCCGCCTGGCTGCTGTCCCTCTTTATGGTCAGCAAATTTAAATCCTGCTTCCACCATGGAGAAACTGTGGGGCTTCTTTGGTACAGGGAAGCGGTCTATAACAACCAAATTACCACATCATTCTAGCTAGGCTGTGGTAGTAGTCTTGTGTAGACAACCTGTTCCTAAAAGTATGGAATAAAATTTCACAAAATGTAATACCGGTATGCATGCACCTGAGCCGTGTGTGCTCTTCACATTTGTTTTTGAGTGGCCATGTGGGAATTTCTTCTATGCGAAGGAACAAAAGGTGTATGCTGTGTAGGTCAATTGTTCTTACCTGCCTCTTTGGCAAATGGATATTTCACAGCTCCTGCCAGTGCACCTGAAAATTTGGACGTTTGGCCACTGAAGGGGAAACCAACCTCTGTAGCAGCATCCTGGGATGCTCTTCCAGAAAGTGAAGGAAGAGTCAAAGGTAAGTACTGTCTTTCAGCTTTTAACCTCCTCAAAGAACTGGTCTTCTTAAAGCCAAACTGCTGCTCTGCAGCAAACTGGAACTGCTGACTGTGCCAGGAATTTTCAACATCTTAATGGCATATCCCCAAGCAAGATTTTCTTATTTCCAGCCCAGCATCTCTGCACTACCCGAGAAGCCATCGTCATTGTATGCCTAGGATGTCAAAGAGCTTCCCAGTGTGTCACACATGCACACTTAACCTCTTCTTTGCATGTCAAAATAGAGCTCAAAAAGGAAGTTTCCCAAAGATTTGTAACAGCTAGGTGAAAAAGGAAAATTTGGGTAGTTCCAAGAAAGTGAGTGGATTTATGTTGTATTTTATTTCTAGTTTATCACAGAAGGAAAGCCTCAACTTAAGAAGCAAGTGCAAATAGTGATTTCAACAGATACCACACATATACCTTGTGTACTATAGCATTATTGTACCTGGTCATAAAGCTAATTTGTTAGTGGCTATTTATTTGCATAGAATTTTTTAAAAAGCAGCTTTCTGGGATTTTTTTTGAACAGGCTGATTTCTTGGCCACTCCTGTTTTCCAGTGGTTGACAGTATTAAGCTTAACACAAGTTTCTGGAGGTGCCTTATCAGCACTGTAGCACCTCAGGATTTTTAAAAAGCCTTAGCCTGGAGGAAAGTGTACCGTGTCTGCATACGAGCCTTACTTTATGTGTTCTTCAGGGCAGTGGTGGAGTTCCTTCCTCTTTGAAGGTAGTAGGAGTCTTGCCAATTGCTTCCATGGAGCTGCAATTGTGTCCAAAAATTATTTCCTAAAGTAGGGTCATGCAGGGACATTATCTGAAATTTCAAATCTGCTCCTAATTTTGAGCAGTCTGTAGCCCTTTGTCCATTTTTGACTGCTGATCTTTAGATGATTTATCTAAGGCAATAATTTTAAAGATACCTGATATTCAAGGCCTAAATGCTTATCAAATAATATGATTGTTTTTCTTGAGCATGAAGTATTACTGGAGAGGTCTTATTTTTAAACTAAATAAATGCCAAAAATTATATTTATTCTGGTAAATAAAATCACTGAATTAGCAACTCATAGTAATTTTGATAGCATGTGATGATAATAATGAATTTTTGTCTTTTGGTCATTTTGTTTTTCAATCCTGTCCTTTTATGTATTTATATCACATATTAAAGTAGTGGAAGAAAATGCCTTCCAGTAGCCATTTGAGAGTTAACAGAACTTACGCTAGTGCCTCAGTAGTTAAACAAACTCTTGTGTATCTTAAAACAAACAAAACCATTCCAAGGTTTACAATGTCACTGATTTTTCAGTTGAGCATTAAGTGCATTTGCATGTAAAATATTGATTTTTTTTCTTGATTTTTGGTGATTTGTGTGTGACACATTTCTTAATACAATGAATATGGGATGGTTTTCAGAAAAAAAAGTAAGCTTTCTGTTTTAAAGTGTTCCTATGTTTTAGAGTTTTCCTGTCATGGCACTGTGACTCGTCAAATATTGTTCTGCTTCTTTCTGTAGAGAGAAAGCTGTCAGCCCTTGGAATTTATTTTCAAGGTCCTGTTGTCTTCCTCTTATAGAAGTGCCTCTTATAGAAGTCTGAAAAGCAAAGGAAGCCTGCACATGGCTGAGATCTTACCTGCACTCTGTGAGAGTGTATTGAGAAGACTCTTCATGCCTGCAATTATTCCTATAGGGTTGAAATTTCTCTCAACACAGAGCATAGGTACCACAGTAATCCTAAACTGAAGGGCAAGAGCAGTGTGAGTTTCTTAAGTGGCAGCAAGACCTTGCTTTGCTCACTCTGCAGTGGTGGTTGGCCCTGACTATGATTAAGCACAGTTGGTTTTATTGGTTTTGTTGTACAGGCGTGCTTTTGTTACCATTTGGTAATATGTGTGCCATTATTTATTGGTAGAAGAATTTTTTTTGAGTAAGAACCACAATCATCCAGGCATGAATTTTACCTTCTGCTAAAACTTTACATTTCAGTTAAAACCCCACTAAGCAGAGACTCAGCTGGAAACACTTATATTTGACTGCAGTAATATTGTTTCCACTATTAAAGTGCTTTGACATTTTCATGGGGATACCTCTGGGGTTCCAGCACTCCTGAGTAATGAGTATATGACCTTTGAAGCTGGTAGAGTTTCACCGCAGTGGACTGGCTGAGCAGCTTTTGCATGACTAGGTTCTTACGGTATGGTACAATTATAGCTGTGTCAAGGCTCTGTTGGAAATGTAGGATAAGAATGTAATTAATAGTAATGAATAATGTCATCCGGTTTTAGTACTGATGTCTTGAACAATAATTATGTGAATACACCATTTTGTCCTTAGGTGGGAAAACAACTTTTAGCATTCTTATTTGCTGTGGACATGGCTAGAGTCAGCAACACAATTGTGTGTTGTCCACCATTGTGACCGAGTTGTGTTTTGGAAAAATATTCTTTAGGTCATGTATTGTTGAGTGCAAATATCTTGGTACCTAATAATTAAGTTCAAAATTTCTCTTTTTCTTGGAAATTCTATAATGTGCTTACGGTCCATCAGCTGTAACATCATGAGTATTCTGATTTTGGACAACTACACTATCTAAGATTTGCACTTTCAAACTAAATTTCCACAAGTAACTGATCAGTGCATATTTTCCTAGCAGTGTGCGTACATATTTTCTGTCTCCAGTGCATTTTCTTTTTGTAGATTTCCTCTACTATTTCTGATTTAGGGCAGTTAATTTTTTTCTGAGGACTCATTTTTCCCCCCTTTTATTAGTAGATGTCCAGAAATAAAAAAAAAAAAGATCTTCTGGTGCAGCACACCAAATCATGTTGTAGCTGGTGCTGTCTCTGGCTGATATTGGTGATTCTTCATGCCAATGGACATTGTTGCTTACGTATTTTTCAGAAGGTATAGCAAACATATACTCTCTTAGTCATTAGGTCATCAGTGTGACTTAGTTTTGTCAGTTAAGATGAACAAATGTTCAACTTATCTACATACATGTGTATATGTATCTCTCTCATGTCTTAATACTCCAGCTTTTGACTTGGCGTGCATTGCTAGTGTATTAATTTTAGTAATGCACGTTCTAATTCATCCTACCCATACAGTCTATCCGCTGGAAACAGGACTGTTTTCAGTTTCCTCCTTCCAACCGTCTGCCAAATCATTTCAGAATACATTCTTTCATACGCCCCGGCTCTCAAGCCATTTGGAGCAAAGTCCATCACCTATTCTGGAGCTACAACATCAGCCATAATAGATGGTCTGCAGGCTGGGGAGCGCTATATTTTCAAAATTCGTGCAGCAAACAGGAGGGGACCAGGTCCTCAGTCTAAAGCCTTCAGTGTCGTCATTCCAGCAGGTGAGAACCAAGCTATGCACCAATTGCTTACTCTGTGCATTCTTGACTTTGTCCGAGTTCCTTTCATTTTTACAGACTTTTGTTAGCTTCCTCCTCTGCTCTGTCTGACCCATGGGATTTTATTTCCCCAGTAGTGTTTCTGTTACTGCAGCATGCAGAAAGACATTTTATGGACTTTTAAAATATGTTCATACCATACTCTACTTCGTGCATAAAAACAATACAAGCTCTTATTATCTAAAGGCCAAAGAATACAATGATTACATCTTTGGTTGCGCTTTTCCTGGCAACTCTCACTCTGGCTTACTCAGATTCCACCCCTTGCATTTGCTTCTTCCCAAAAAGATGCTGTGGTGTAGAGGCAAGATTTGCTGACTTAACTAAGAATGTGGGCCACAACCTTAGGATAATGGAGCATCATGCCATCAGCACGACTTAAGCTCTACTGAAGATTTGGTTGCATTGATACAATGCTGCAGGCCCTGCTTTTAGATGTTTGATTTCAATTGCTCTATGTTTTACCCAAGTTACAGTAATTCCATGTAGGTTGGTTAATATAGAAAAAATTATTGTCTCATATTCTCATAATTGTCTTGTTCTTCCTACCTGGCTGATTTCTTTCCTGAATCTGTTTTTCTTTTGTACTGCTTCTATTGTGATGAATAAACACTTTTCTTCTGTTCTTATGAGTAAACCATTTTTTCCCTCGTAGCTGTTCATGAGGAGTCAGTTGCTCAGCAACAAACAAATATTCAAGATATTTCAGAGTCTAAAAAACCTGGTTCGTCTCCTTCTCAAACTTCCTCTGTTTCTTCTAAAGTCCAGCCATCACTTTCCACTAAGCAGTCATCTGGTCGTTCATCTACTGTTAGTGATAAGAAGAATCTTCTTTCTGAATATAAGAATAAAATACTGACTCGAGGAGGGGCCCTAAGTAAATCTCAGTTACCTTCTAGAAAAACAAGCGAGTTGGAATCTGATCTACAGTCCACTGAAGTAACAGATGATCGCAGTTCCTCCCAAGAAAGTCCTACAATTCCACCAAAAGCCCAGGATCACAGGAGGACTGTTAGACCCTTGTCCCCTAGTCGGCCAGTCCACCCTGTCCTTGCCTCAGGGAGGACTCCTGTTCAAACCCACACATCAGAAGTGTCACGACAGACAAGCACAGTGAAACATGAGCCACCAGCACTATTACCATCATCAGCACAACGTTCTTCTACCTCATCTGTTCCTAAATACACAGAAAATGAAACAAAGCAACTGAGGCAAAGCAACATTCGTGTGCCTTCTAAAACCTCTTCCCATCCTCTGCCTGCCAATAATGATCTTGTAGGTAATGTGGAAGGAAAGCCAGATACTATGCGGGTCAAAGTGTCTTCTAAAACTTCAGAGCCTAGCCAGATGGCCTTGCCATCTAATAGACAGTCTGCTATCTCTCGTGAGGTTGCGCCAAGCCATCCCAGCAGATCTGGTTCTGTAGGGCATTCACATCAACCCTTCTCCAAATCAGCCGATTCACATGCTCGTGGTAGCCGTAATGAGTTTGACAGTGAAGAAGCAGAGGACAGAGCAGGACAGCCCAGTTCTAGGTCGCAGCAAACAAGGCTACCTTCAGGCTCCAATTCTCGCACATGGAAGGATTTGAAATTAGCTGCAGTGGCAGTCTCCTCAAGATCTGCTGTTTCTGGTCATGCCTCACCTCAATCTCACTCCTCCACTAGTGCCAAATCTGACAGAAAGGATATTGATAAGAACGATAGAGAGGACTCACAAGATGCAAACCCCTTATTTCCTCCTCTTCCCTCTTCCAAGCAGTCTTCTTCAACAATCTATTCCAAGAGAAGAAATCCTCAGGTGAATTCTGATTCTCACCTCAAGAAGACACAGGGTGAAACATCCCTCAGCTCTGACTCAGCAGAACAACAAAGTCGAGTGGCTGCTGCAGAAAAGCATTCTGTTTTGCGGTCTTCTCTTTCCAAACATAAGCCAGGAGAGCAGGACAGTCAAGAGGTAAAAGAAACCCTTGATCGATCAAAGCCAAGTGTATCTTTGACTAAAAAGACATTCCCCTCTCATCTTCTGTTGGAGAAGACCTCCCGCTCAGAGCCTCCACAGAGGGCACAAACCAGCTCTTCCTTACTGCATTCAAGGGGCCGTCGCCTCCCATCTCATGCCTCATCACAAAGTAATGAAGAATTGCAGGAAGATGATGAAGAGGATGTTAGAGAAGGCAGTGACAGGGCAAGCAGCCGCTCTGTGTTTCCTAAAGACTTGTCCTCTTCTAGGGGATCACCTGCATCTTTCTCTCAGGGAAGCTCAAGTTCATCTCTATCAAAGCAACAGCAACAAGGTTCTCAGGTACCTTCCTACAAACCAAAATTCACTCAACCAGACTCCAGTTCTGCCAGTGATACAGCCAAAGACAACCAGTATAATGCAAGGTCGTCATCCAGCTCTTTGAGACAAGATCGTCCTTCACTGCCTACTCGCTCAATGGTTGCTACAAGAACAGTGTCCCAAACAGAGAAAAAATACGACCTGTCGCCCTTGAAAATATCCAAAGCTGAACTTCCTGGAAAAGTTCCTTCTTCCTCTTCATCTAAGTCTCGTCAGTCAGTTTCTAATGAAGAGGATGACTATTACAGTGAATATGATCAGAAAGAAGTGGAAGAGAAACCCACATCTTTGGCAGCAAAATGGTCCCCTTCTGTCTCCAGAGGTACATATGATGACACTAGTAGCAATAGAAGGAAATCTGTGGACACTTTTCTACCTCACAAAGTAAGCTCTGAAGAGGAAGAGAAGGAAAAAGTTCCAACATTAAAAATGTTTGCTCCTGAATCACCAAGAAGCTCTGCTGTAGCATCACAGGTTACTCAGTCCTCTAACAAGCATACCCCATCTAAACCAAGCTTTGTCTGGCCACGTTCTTCTGTATCTACGACACACACGATTTCTCCAACAGTTTCTTCTTCCACTCTGTCCCCTCGCCAGCGACTATTGAACTCCAGGCTACGGAGCCCTTCCCAACGGCAATTTGTTAGACCTCCTCACAGGCAAGGTATCTTGTCTTTGTTGTATTAATCTCACTGAACTGTGGTTTTCCTAAGTTCAGCAGTTAGATGAGAAGTCCTCCATTAGAATGTAGCTTCCATTATTTAGTATAATATATTCATTTTTTATTTTGGTAGATCTCAGCAAGGTCAGTTCTTGAGGGCATTACCTAATCAGTGTAAGGCAGTGCCCCAGAACTTTAGTCCTGTAATCTGACCTGCACAGGATCCCATGATCCAGACAGGAGATGACAGAGTTATGTAGTAAACTGGGAAAAGGGCTGTATTCCTTATTGAGCAATGACTTCACTGAATGCTCACTGAAAGCACATTTGTACTCAAAGCATGACAGCCTCTCAGGTATATTGTTCTTCATAATATGAATTACTAAAAGGCTTCTGTAGATTACATAGTGCTTTTTTGTCCACACCTAGGCAGTAAGGTGTTTCCTCATGCTGTCCTTGCATTCTATGTTTTCTTTAATTACTTTTTTCAGCCATTTCTCTCTTTTTTTTGAAGTGACAGGAGGACTAGTCATGTCACGGTCAGGCCCTCTAATACCTTTATGGCTGTGATTTACCCCAAATATTACAGGCTTGTTTTCTGCAGAATATCTGCTGAGCCTGGATAATGGAACAGAGGGTCCACTACACATCAAGTGTATCACCCTTCAATTCCCCATGTCACCTGTGGAGAACATCAGACAGTCTTAATGTCTTTGCTAGGCAGAAATGTTTTTTCTCCCTCCAATGCATGTACATCCAGACTAGTATTGGGTGACATGAGCGTTTCAGTAAATGCCTTCTCTGCTATAAGCAGACAACAATATTTTGTTCAATGTGGCCTCACTGTTATACAGAGAGGGCTGTGCAGCTGGGTTTTTTTCAGACTCCATGTTGTGTAGACATCCACCAGCTTGTAGAGCTTTAGGATGGGAGCAGACCTTGAGTAATAGCATGCAGGATGAGATGTGTTGCATGAAAGAATGGTGAGTGGATTTCTCTGGAGGTTGTATACCAGCTTACTGCTAGTCATGCAATTGGGTAGTTAATAGCTGAGGAGTGTTCAGTTTATATGTACATGCAAATATATATTTCAGTTAATATATGTATATATTTTCATATATGTTTTACTGGAGGCAAGTCTCTGAACTAGGATGTGAAATTTGCTGCCCTTCCTGAGCTGGGGCCCTGCAAATCAGTGCCACTGTTTCTCCACTTCTGAGCTGAGTGTGATTCTTTGTAGCAGTGTTTTTTCGATTGGAAGTGGAGAGTCCTGCCTTTTTGCAGCTTAAAAAAAAAAAAAAAAAGGAGGTAATTCCTATGCCCCTATGCCCCTATGCCCCTATCCACTATCCTTTCTGTTTGTCACTACAGCTTTGTATGAGGACAGGATTGAACCCGTGGTTGTGTTTAATAATGGTTTCTTCTCTCACATTACTTCTCAAAGGTTTGTAAAGATCACAAACATTTTAATGACTGTAGTGACATTTGGAAATGTTGCACTGCTTTCCTAAAAAAAACATGAGGGAATACAGAGCCCAAATAAATATGATAGAAACAAACCATAAGTGTTTAGCCTCTTCAGAAGAAACCATTGCTTGTGTCAGCTGCGGGGATCTGACAGTGTCATAACTGTTGCTCCAAGAAGAAATTTGATGACTGGTTTGCCAAGCATGGTGAGGGCTCTTTCTGCTGTTGTTTATGTCCTGATTGGTCAGAAAATGCATCCTCTTGTTGCATTTTAAAATAAAATGTGATTTGTAGTATGCTCAGCTTTCTTCAGAATAACGTGTTTTCTTCTCTGTTTCAGGTTACAACGGCAGGCCTAATCTTACAACAAAAAATGGAAATGGAAATGGCAAAATACTACCTGGTAATAATGGAAAACCAAGTGGACAGAGAGTAATCAATGGCCCTCAAGGGACAAAGTGGGTAGGGTGACCTTCTTTACAAATTCAGGATGCTTTGATGTTTTATTGTACTTACGTTTTCATTAAGACAAGAGAGAAAAGTGTCCTCAGTTAATGAAGCTGTGAAGTTATACCTAAGGATCTACTTTCCACTGCTCCACTGAAATCTAATTAAAAATTCTGTGTTTCATGATTTGACCATTTTAAATGACTAGTTTAGAGCCTGTTGGCTTCAATTTTCAACTATAGCACTAATCCTACAGATTTAGTGAAACATTTTTTCCTCTGCATTAGTGGAGTGACTCAGGGCTTGTTTGCCATGTGCTGTGAGTGGGGGCTGCCCAGGCTAGCTGCTGCAAAAGATACGTTCAGCAATGCTTCTCCCAAACTCACTCTTCAGAGAGAAGCTTATGAGCAAGAGCATCAAAATGTAAACTACTCCGTAAGTGGTCACAGCACTTTAAATACACATTGGTAGGTGTCTTTAAGCATTTTGCCATTCCTGCAGACTTGTTTAGAGTGGTGTTTTCAGAAGAGCCCAACTGGGTGCATACATGCTCAGACTTTTTTTTCAAAACCCTCTGCAGTGAGTTTATAACTAACCAACGTGGGGAGGAACTGCCGATTCCTGCTTTGCCCAAATGCCAAGCAGGAGGAGACTGTGACCAGCCTCCTTGGTGTCAGTAATGCTGTTCGCACATGGCATGACACGTGAAGACATTTGTTTTATGGTTTCTTCAATCTTACCATTTGCATTAGAGGAGTATAAACATTTTGAAAAGCATGCCTAAAGCTCTTCAAATAGACTGCAAAAAGTGGCCCAGAAAGGTCCTTGGGAGTCCATGGGGCATGTCTTTCTACTCTATGAGAGGAGGTCCTTGCTGCAAGCAGAGCAAACACCTTCTAAAGCAAAAGGATCTGTGTCAACATCTGGGGCCTGAAGGCCTTCAGAGACTAATCTCAGTCTTCACAGACTGTACCTCCTTCTTTTCCCCAGCACCAAATGTAAGTCTGTCTTGCCAGCTTGGAACTGCTGCTCATGTCCTCTTCCCAGTTTCCTCCTAGCATTTAACACCTTTTGCATTTTTGTGTTCTATGGCTCACCGTCTGTTACTCCAGGTTAAAACAGCACACAATTTGGCTGGTTTGGGTTGAAACAGCAATGAGGACTGGATTTTAAGTTAAGTTACCTCTTGAATTCAATCCAAGGTCTCAGATATGTTTTATGAGACAGAGGCTTTTCTCAGTCTCCTATTGCAATTAAAATCTTGGCTACTTTGTTTTTACTGCTGTTTCAATCTAAATTAACTAGTTTATTTTTTCTTTTTTTATTTACTTTTTTTATTAGTACATGTGCTTTAAAATCCTGTCCTCAAAAGAACTCAGGGTCATATTCAAATCAATATTACAGGAATCCGCCTTAGAGTTACCCGAGAAAATCAAGTGAGTTGCACCTTTGCACTTGAGAGCTATAGTAAGCAATATGAATGTGGATGGTTGTTGTGTAACTTTGGAGCCCAGCTCCTGGCAATTTGCTTTCTACAGCAATTATAGTGATTTTTCAGTGACAAATACACAACTAATTACTCACTTTTAAAAGTATGTGGGTGTTGTAGTTGTTCTTGAACTTCACATTTAACATCTGAATTTTCCCAGGATTTCTGTTACTGTGAAATTCTGGTTTTCCTCCTCTTGTGTTAGCTAAACTTGACTCCATCTATTCCTTTTAGATTGTAGATCTTGACCGTGGGCTAGTGTTAAATGTTGAAGGAAAATACCTCCAAGATTCCCAAGGCAACCCTCTCCGAGTGAAATTAGGAGGGGATGGGCGTACAATTGTTGGTAAGTGACAATTTCCTTCTTACAAAAAAAAAAACCACCTCAACAGTTTTTGTGCACATGGTACAAGTCTTTGAGCTGTTGAATGTCTCAGGCATCCCCAGGTCCCATACAAGCCATTTGCAATGGCTTCTATCTCAGATCTCCATCAGGTAGTCAGCACATTGCAGGACCTGAGGAAGCTTTGGGGCATTCCTCTGGGACTCCAGTGTATGAGGCAGCAAGAATCAACTACATTCATCTCACATATATCAGTGTTAGACAGGACTGCAGAACTGAGCCAGATTGATGCTTGTTTATATCCTGTTTCATAGAAATAATTATTCCCCACCGCTAGCACTGTGCCAGACATATGTATGTGATTCTTTTATTTTTTCTTTTGAAACTTACCACAAATTGTGGGAAAAAAAAATGTGTATGAAAATACTGCTATTTGCCTGTCAGTTCACCTGTATAGATCTCTGGAACACAAATTCAGTGCCTGCTGTTATACTGTTAACCATGAATATCTGCAGTATCTAGAATCTGGCACAGAAGTTTATATGCAGTGACAGCATCTCACCAGCTCATCCCAGTTTTCCTTGCACAGGTTTGACATTAGGGAAAAGAATATGGATTCATCATACCTTTCATCAACAAGACTGACTACAAGAAAGATGGGGAGGGGCTCTTTATCAGGAATGCAGTGGTAGGATGAGAGGTAATCGTTTTAAGCTGAAAGATGGTAGATTTAGATTAGATTTTAAGAAAAAAGCTTTTACTGTCATAGTGGTGAGGCACTGGAACAGGTTGCCCAGAGAAGTTGTGGAAGCCCCATCCACAGAGGTGTGCAAGACCAGGTTGGCTGGGGCTTTGAACGACCTAGTCTAGTGGAAGGTGTCCCAGCCCACTGCAGAGGGTTTGGAACTAGATGTTTATGGTCCTTTCCAAACAGAACAATTCTCTGATCACTTAGATTAAACGTAGGCACTGTCTACATGCTGTGGTTCTTCAGTGAAAGCTCTCTGCATTCTTCCCAAGAAGTGTTTGTGAAACAGCTGATAAAAATAAACACCATTGTGGTTTATCTGATGTTCTTCTGAACCTTTTTCCAGTTTCCTTAGCCATGGTTCTTTCCTAGGTAACAACATTCTTCTCATTCAGTTTCGTTATGGGACACTGTAATCACAGTCTCAAGGCTTTTGGGTATCTACTGTTGATAAATACCATGCTATAATACTGAAATGGGTTAATGGTGAGATTTTTTTTGTTGTTCTTCTCTCCTAGATGAAAAGGGGGCCCCAGTAGTGAGTCCTGATGGATTACCTTTGTTTGGGCATGGCAGATTTAGTAAACCTGTAGCGAGTGCACAAGATAAACCAATAATAAGCCTTGGAGGGAAACCTCTGATTGGTCTTGAAATGATTAAGAAAACAACCACTCCCTCAACCACTACTACAACAACACCCCCAACAACTACTACAACCACTACAACAACTGTTACTACGACTACCACCACCACTCCTGAACCAACTACCACTCCTGAACCAACCACCACTGAACCACCCACTGATAAACCATCCCCAACCTGTCCTCCAGGCACCTATGGACAGTATGATGATGAGGGTAACTTGCTGTTGGGGGTTGATGGCCTGCCCGACTGCAATGCAGAAGGTAACTTCCTTTTGTGCTGTTTGAAATTCTTCAGTTGTACTGTTTGTACGATGCAGTTCCACAAATGTAAATCAGGAAAGAATCTGCCTCTTAAGATTTTGATCCACATGATAAGGAAGGAGCTGAGATTAAAGCAGCTAAAGAAGGGTTTGGGCATTAAATGTTTTTATATTGGAAAACGTCAACTTTACCCAAAGCTGAAGTTTTACATGGAAATATGTTGATTTCAGCAAAATTCTTACCATGTGTATTCTTACCACATATATTCACGCACAAGTGTAGGCAGTAGCTTTGTGGTCAAAGCACTCACATATAAGGAAGTCCTCACTCCAGCTGAGACCAGGTAAAGACCTGAAGGCACTATACATTTTGTGTACTTTGTGTTCATTTCTCACACTGTATTTTTAAGTCTATCTTTTGAGCTGTGGTGGAACTAGCTTTTGCAAAATGAATTCTTGTCCTCTTGCCAGCCCTTAGAGATAGGTATTGTCCAGCAAGAATGTAGCACAGCACAGATGAAGCTGGGGAAAGACAACCCTGGCTCTCCGTGGATAAGGTAGAGAGCTATGAACTTATTTATTTCTCATCTGAAAATGTAAAACAGTATTGCTGCATGTCATTATTTCCCTGTTGCAGTTATACAAGCTTAGGATGTGGTGCCAAACTTAAATCCAAAGTAAACCAATATAAATGCACTGGAGTCTTTGGGTCTTGAGCCTATTCCTACCGCATTTTACCCTTTCACTGCAAACCATTTAGCTGCTTATTTTGCAAAAGCAGACCAGGGAGCACCATGGCAGTCCATATCCTTTCTGTTTATAAGTAACAGGCTACTCAGTCTACAAATGGACAGGAGGAGCATGGCCATTACCTAACCAACAGGTTGGCAGTCAGACATCTGCCAACTGTAGCAGCCAGCTTGCATGGGTAATGAACCCCCGTTATTTTCCCTCGTACACCTGTATCTCTGAAACTAAAGTAGGTTTACAAGTAGGTCATGTAACCATGGCCCAGGAAGCTGAACTATCTCTTTGAAGAGTGCTGAGATATGAAAAGATGTGGCTTCAGCAACTCACAGGGAGTCTAAGGACAGTATCTTTGGAAAGGATCTCAGAAGTACAGGACTGAAAATTCTCTTACTAGCTGCTCTGGGTAAGTAAGGAGTCAGAGTTGTTAGTGGCTTGTGCAGGTAGAATTGCAATGATTTATAGTGTTAATAGTTATCTAACAATTAGTCCTGTGTTGAAAGTGTGTATTTATAGAAGTGTGCTTGCATACGGACATATGCACAGATGTATACACACATACACATATGTATATAGAAATGGCCATCATTGTTAAATATTTCTTCAAAGATTTTTGGTTTTCCCTTTGGTGCTTTCATTGTTCTCAACTGTATTTACTGAAGTGTAACAAATGCTCTTATTTACCGGGTCACCCCGGTATTTTCAAATTTGCCTGAAAGGGACTGTGATTTTTGGTAAAGTTAGAATCCCTCCCACTCCCACCAACTCCTTTTGTTCACTTTAAATGTAGTTTGTATCCTGTAATGTCGCCTCCCTTTGGCCTGTGCTATTTGGTACTTGAAGGACCTCTTCTAAGAATGCATATTGTAAGAACACTTCAATGAGAATGGCCCTTAAGTCACTCCTAAACTGTCTGGGATTTTGACAGTGGGTCAACAAAAGCATCACAGTGGAAGACTTAACGGAAAATATGGCACTGGATTTTTACTTTTTACCAGCTATATACAGCTTGAGCAATGTTAGACCCCACCTGGCAATTATGATGGTTTCTCTGAAGAGTAATTATTAGGGTTTTCTTGATATATCTCTCTCTCTCTTTTTATTCTATCCTGATGACCTGCCTGAGCATTTGACAAACACAGCAAAACAACTTGTCTGTTCCACAGAAAAACCTGCTTAAAAACAAAGCATCTCTGTGGCATTTATTTGATAATGGCTGGTTGTTTTTAACAAGTGCAGTGTCTCTTTTGAGAGGGATAAACAACTACTATATAAACTATGAAAATATTTAACGCAGTTTTCCCTTGACATTTTCCAAATCATATTTTCATCTTGTCTTTTCCTTTAATCTGAGTCTGGAAAATACTCCAGATCATTTAATGAAATACTTTATCTGCCAAAGCTTGATATTTGTTGCTAAGCGCTTTACTCATAAACAGTCGGGGGCTGCAAGTGCCAAAACCTACTGCCAAACATTCTACTTAAGCCTTGGCAAATTCACTTACTTTCTGGCGGGATTTTTGCACGACCCAGCAGAATTTATTGTCAACATTTCACTAGATTCAGCAGTCTTTAACTTTCAAGAAGGAGTTTGGCCACACAAGCATGATTTGTCAGTGAAATCAGCTAAGTTTTTTTCACTAACTCACAAGACGAAAACAAAGATGTGGAGTCGTAACCACATGTTATGTGTGGTAAAATCAAGTTATGTTTGTGCAGTCCACTGTCCTTACAGATGCCAAAAGACTATGGCAAGTGGTCACAGCAAGACTTAACCTCATTTGGTAGTCAGGGTTCTCTGAAGAGCTGCAGCGGAGAGTGGCTGAGCAAGCTGAAGAACTGCAGCTGATGTATGTACTGAAAATTATAGAGAGGTCTTTTGGGAAGTACCCCTGTTGTCACCATGCCACAGCTAATGCTAAAGAAGCACAGACGGTGAAGTAGAAGAGACTGAACAAGTGCAAAAATAGAAAATAAAGTTTGGCTTTGCTGATGCACTAAGGCCAAAAGCTGATTAGCTAATAGGCGTGAATGAGTTCAAATCTATCCATGAAGGACTTCAGATTTCTGCATATCTGAGCCTCCTGTTTACTTGGATATAGTCAAAGGTAAGTACATACATTCCAGACATTGGCTGATGCTGGCCAGCTGTGGTGCAATCTGCAGAATTCAGCAAAGGATCTACTTCGTCACTGACTACCCTCAGGGAATTCAAATGACTTCCAAGTGGATGATTTCCTGAAGAGTGGCTGCAGAAGTCTACATCATGAGAAAATGTCAGATTTGATATATGATAGTCTGATGAGAATTAACCCATTTCCTGTGTTTTCAATGTTTATTTTGGCATTAAAATCACTACTGCGGATTTAGAAGAAACTAATTGTAGTTGAAAAAAAGTCAGTCTTGTACAATAATTGTCGGTTCTCAATTAAAAAAAGAACCATATACAATGAAAAAATATTATTCAGATTATATTTGAGAACTGTTTAACATTGACAGTTGAATTTTTGTATTGTCTGTATTACTCTCTTAGCAAAAACAACATTCTGTTAAAGGAACATTAACAGTTGTTGTGTAGCATCCTGAGGTCAAAACTGTCTTTCTCTTGGCATTGTTCACCCACTGGTCTCATGTCAGCACCACCATTTCATTGAAAACTACTGATTGTACCTGCAGTGGATTGCAGTACGATGCTTTTGCTTTGTTTCCATTGCTTTTTTGTGGCTAATCTGAGCTTTGTGTGTGCTTTGGCTTCCCTGAATAACAAGTGGAGGAATGCATTTTTCAGAGTGTGTAAGGAAGCCTCTGGGATTCACAAAATGAGGTTCTGGATGTCTGATGTACCTGGTGCTGGATACATGACCTGCAGAGATACTAATATATAGGGATAGGCACATGGAAAGTCTGTGAGTGCACTTGCATTGGTTGTTGGGGTGGATTGGGAGGGTAGCTTTGATGTGCACAGTCATTTCTTCTTGCTATGTTTTCATTTGCATCATGGAGCAGTCTCAGTGTGCACAAAACTGAATTCCTGCTGGATGAAGCTAAAGAAGATGATGTGATTCAGGATGACATGTACATGCCCCAACCTATAATGGGCATTCAGTCCACAGGATCAGACTAGAGTCAGTGCAAAGTAAAACCCCAGAAAACCAAACCAATAATTTAATTCTACTGATCCATTCTTTTGGGGCTACATTACTTGCTAGCACAGGCACAGTCTGTAAATATCACTGCTCTGTGGGCTGTTTGATTTTTATTCCTGCACAAAAATAGTTGAATAGATGTTTTCAGTTTATTTGAATTGCTTGGTTGGGTTTTTTGCATATAAATTTTTCACATTTACTGCTCCTGACACCATAAAACAAATCCTGACATGAGCATTACATGGTTGCTGGCAGTTTGCCTGTGCTCCAGAGCTACTGAGGTGCAGGACAGGCCTCCTGGAAGGTACATTAGTCTCCATTTTGAGTAGCGGCTCTGAACCCTCTTTCCCCCAGCAAAACTCCTGGCTACTGCAGCTTGTTAATGGATTGTTATTCTAAATATGTAGAGTGGACTGTCACTGTGCTTTCTGGAAACTAAGTGGTCACCTAAATTCTTTACAAATCAGCTATCTACAGACTTTTATTTTAAAGTTTATTCTACAAGTATTTTACTAGGAGGATAGAGATGAGACTGTTTAATTTTTATAGCATTTTTTTTTCTTTCTCCTTTAATAGATGCATTCTCAGGACTGGATTCAGATGTGACAGCAACTCCAGAGGCATATGTGATATATGATGATGGTACTGTTTAACTGAAAAGTCTATTGCAAGTGGCATATTTGGGGTTGTTTTTTTCTCTATCTTCTTTCTTTGAAATTGGTTTCAAGCTGGGAGGTTGGTGAATGGGAGCTCAAGCAAGCAGTGGTAAGCTGGAAAAACTTTCTAGAGTCCCACATCATATGTGAAGAGCAAGGCTGCAATGGCAGCTGTTTCTGGATGTGAAATTCCCTTCCTATCGGTCCTGCAATCTAACAGAGACTGATTCTATATTTACTTCTTCTTGTACAACTTCTAACTCAAGCCCAGTCAAAGTCAATGAGCTCTTCTAAAACAGAAAAAACAAATAATATCCGAGCCCTGGAAAACTGAAATACCTTAGTGAATTTTTAGCACTCTACAGCACTGTGGTGTTGGTGGGGTTTTTTGCTCGTTTCTTGGATGTGTAGACTGAACTCAGACTATAAAACTTGCTTATACTGAATGAGGTCACCATCATATGAAATGGTTAATCTGCTGAATTCATGTGGAATTTAGTCAAAGAGATTTGAAATCAGATAAAAGGAGAAGAGGGAAACTTTTCTACAGACTTATATTCATGTCATCTTAATATTCTAATCTAAGGCATGTAAAACTTAGCTAGAGAGGAAGCCTCAAGTCCTAGCATTTAATTATAAGTTTACATAAGGAGTGCAGATTCTTAGTTTCTGGAACTAGCATTCACTTTATGCCATCAATGACTTCTGATATTCTGCTCCTTTTAATTCTCAGTTTCCTGCTCCTGCCCCTGTCTATTAAAGTGGATAAGTGCAGACCTCTGTTAAACTGAAAACTTTTTATTAGAATTTATGGCTTTAGAAAAATAAAAGTGGGTGTAGTACTAGGATCTTAAGTCAAACCACCACTAACGACACAAAAGCATTCAAAAAGTGAGTGTGCCATCTGAGAGAGAGATATAGACTTCTATACTTTTTGTTCTGTTTGTTGATACTGAGGCAAACACTTAGAATATGGGGGAAGAGGATGAACTAAAAACTGTACGAATCCTTACATCCCCATGAAAGCAGAGCATTCTTATTCCACAGGTCTTTTGCCAGTTCTCCCCTTAGGTGCAGGTAACCTGCAGATAACAAATGCTTTAGCATTTTAAGCAGAAAGCACTCAAAGTCATGAACTGAATTCTACAGCCTGTATGAGGGCATGGCAGGGATGCCAAACGCTTCTTTACCTTGACCGATCTGGCAGTACAGAAACTTTTTAAAGACCACTGGGTTTAATAGGACTGAATACCAAGGAGGACTGAGTACGAGGAGATTCTTGTGGGCCACTTTGTCTTCCCTCATGGCTCTAATGAGGTCACAAATGGCCATACAAGACTCAATGCCTGTAAAGTTGCAGGAAGGTTTAAGAACAGTATGAACCAGCTCTAGGATTTTAGAATAATAACACAGAGTTTTTGGAAAAATGCATTTTTCACTCCCTTATCACCTTCCTTTGGCAACTGAGGGCTGTGACCAGGGATTCGGTCACTGTGCCGTCTTCTCTTGGGAGTTGTGAGGAGAGGTGGTAGACAAAGTGCATTCAGGATATAGTTGTATGAATACATTTATTTATTGCCATCCTTTTCCCCAGTTTGAACTAGGTCTAAATCCGCAACAACATTAGTATTCTAAGTCAAAGACTTTATTCTCGCGTTCCATCACTTTGGTAGAAACACTTGCAAGGTTGAGATGTGTCCAACTCTGACTTAGAGGCCTATAAGGGATGTATAGCAGCTAGGGAATGGTGCGTGGAACTCCACTGGGACTGTGGCTGATGACAGAAATGTTTCCCCTCTCATAGTTGAGCCAAAATAATGTGAAGAAAGCTAACATTTTCATCTTATGTTTCCTCTGAAGACTATGAGTTTTTTGAGAGCACTTTGCCGCCAACCACCACCACCGTCACCACCACCACTGCTTCTACAACAACTGAATTGGAAGTTGATTATCCAGAGACTAGTGTTGTTGGCACCGGCCCTGTGTCAGAATATGACATTGCTGGGAAGAAACGGTTCACTGGTAAGGATGTCCTTTGTTTCATGTAGCTTACTATTTGTGATGCAAATAAATCTTGTCCTGCAAGGTCAGCCCTCAAGTTGAGACCATCCCATGAGTATGCCAAACAGACTAGTGTGTGGGCCTTGCAAGCACTGTCACCTGGGAAACCCAAACAGCAGTATTTTGCTCATGGCTTTGATGCTTGCATGTCTAAATGTGGACCCATGCTGATTTTGTTGAAGCAGAGCAAACCTCTTTGTACTTTTTCAATGTAAGTGCACTACTTTGTGTTCTGCATTGTGTTTGGTTGAGCTGAAGTCAGTAAGAGAGGAAAAGTGTCTACGCTGGTGCTCGGTTCAGTTCAACTGAACCATTTCAAGTTCACAGTAGTAGCATTCATTTCAAGGCTCCATGAAGGTGTGAGTTTTCCTCTGGGGGACCTAATTCTTTTCCGCTGGCCCATGCAACCCCTGTGACTTAACCAGCCTTGCACAAACATGTATGTCAAAAGTGTTCTTCAAAGTCAAGGAACAAATTATATTCTGGCTATGAAGCCAAAACCCATTGAGATAAATTTGGCTTTGCTATTTTTATCATTGCTCTGTAGAAGGGACTTGGTGAAGGAGCCCACAGTACATTGAAATGAGCCATGAGGCTGGCTCCTGTGTACATGAGCCATTCAAGTGTGTAGGTAGGTGTTGCAGCTCTGACTTCAGACCTGCTCTGCTTCTTTGTCGGAGAAACAACTGGAGGCCAGACCAGAGAAACGTGGAGGAGGTTGAGCACTGCATTCCAACCTCCACCCCAGACTAGTGACTCCCTCCAGGCCTTTACAAACCTCTGGCATTTGAACTGAGGGCAGGTCAGCTGCTGGCTCACCTGGCATTTCAAATGGGACTTCGGGGGATGAAGAGTCAGCTTTGACTCATATCTTGCCCCTTCCCTTTCAATATCCACAGGCTTCACATGGCTTAGAGTGGAGCTCTGCTGCTAGAGTAAAAGATTTGGTTTTATATATGTCGAGACTTTATCCAGTGCATCTTCAGTTTCTCTGTACAAACAATTTCATGATGTTTCTATTCAGATCTCTCACTGACAGTGCTTCTTGATTCATTTAGCTGCAGTTGCTAAAATTAACCTCATTGCAAGATCTGGAAAAAATCCCTTTAGGGCATGAAATCCAATAAGATAAACCAAAAAATGTTGGTTTATGAACATTTCAAGACACTAGGGAAATGATATTACCATTTCAATGAATTGTATTATTGCAACTGAATAAACATTTCCAAAGCAAGCTTTATAGTCTGTACTTTGAATGTTACGGTGACTTTTAAGGCAATAAAAAGATGGTTTAATGTTTTCCTGAAATTAAGTACAATTCTGGTCAGCATAAAGCTTTCAGAAATAGAAGTTACAGGTTGGCAGCACATGCCTGGAAGGCAGGGGCTTATGGCTTCTGGTCCCTTAGTACCCAGGGGACCACAACTTTCATATAACCTGGTCGGACTTTGTCTTGGAATTATTATTTTTACTCTGTTGTTTCACCCTAGTTTCATAGAATCATAGTTTGAGTTGGAAGGGACCTTAAAGATCATCCAGTTCCAACACCCCTGCCATGGACAGGGACACTTCCCACCAGATCAGGCTGCCCAAGGCCCCATCCAGCCTGTCCTTGAACACCCCCAGGGATGGGGCAGCTGCAGCTTCCCCAGGCAACCTGGGCCAGTGTCTCACCACACTCATGGTGAAGAAATTCGTCCTTATGTCTAGTCTAAATCTGTCCCTGTCCAGTTTGTACCCATTGCCGCTTGTCCTATCCCTACAAGCCATTGTGAACAGTCTCTCCCAGCTTTCCTGTAGCCCCTTCAGGTACTGGAAGGTTGCTGTAAGTTCTCCTCGGAGCCTTCTCTCCTCCAGGTTGAACAACACCAACTCTCTCAGCCTGTCCTCATACAGGAGGTGCTCATGATGTTTGTGTGAGAGCCATCCACTGAGTTCTAGTAAAGTCTTAGACAATCTAAGGCCCTGGTAGGGGTCTGATCCCACATGTGCAAAGGTGGACCATTTGGGTGATGTTTCTACTCCACCTTCCAGAGCAGCTGGAGGTAGCGTGCAGCAGGTCCTCCAGTCAAACTGCTCATTTCTGCCTTTCACAGTGAAGATTATCCTTTTAGATTTGTGTGATTTGGTACCATTGTGAGTGTGGGGTAGACCTGAATATTGGCATCCCAATCCTTTTGCTCATCACTCAAATCGAGCACAAGCCATGCTTGGCTAGCAGCAGTGAACTGTCTCTGGGCTGGATGGGGAGGAATTTCAAAATGCATCACAAAACTTCATTCTCTTCTTTTCATTAAATTGCCAGCCTGTGGCTACTCTCTGGTACTTACAAACTGACTACACACCACCCTTCCCGGTCTTTTCCAGCTCCCTATGTGACCTATCTCAATAAAGATCCAGCAGCTCCCTGCTCCTTGACAGAGGCCCTGGAGCACTTCCAAGTGGAAAGCCTCGATGAAATCATCCCTAATGACCTCAGAGACCAGGAGCTGCGTCCCCTGAAAGCCCCTCACAACATCACTGTTGTGGCCGTTGAAGGCTGTCACTCCTTTGTCATTGTTGACTGGGCCAAACCTGCTCGAGGAGACATGGTAACAGGTACTCTCTCTTTCCTGATGGATATTGGGGAAGGTTTTCTTAAATTACCATTCGTATCTTAAACTGGGCCAACATCTCATGAAGTTCTCACTCCTCTGCAGTTTTCTGAGGGAGGTGAGCTACTTCCTGAGGAATGAGAAAGGTCTCTCTGTTGTACCACAGTGGCAGACTCACCAGCTCATGCTGATCCAGATATTTTTAAGATTTTGGCACTGCTTTTGTCCTAGTGATTCTGAAGGCACCACTTCTCACCTGGATGGCAGGTGGGATAGTGCTTTGCTTGACAAAGCACTTCTGTCCCAAGGTAGTGCCATCAGCACCACTGCAGACATCTCCCAAGCCTGCCTTTAAAGCACCTTTCACACTTTCAATCCACCCCAAGCTAAGTTGCCTGTGTGTCTGGAGTCAGTCTGGTTCCCACCTGGCTGTAAGCATGCAAATGACTTCAAGATCGAATCTCAAAAGTTGCTGGAAAAACACTAGAATAAATTAACAGAATATTTTAGAAATTAATCAACCTGTGTTCTTCAGCAAACCCAAAAGGTCTGAAGTAAGCATTGGAAAAGGCCACAGCTTTGGTTCTAATGTTCAGTTTTTGAGGAGCCTTACCCAGCTCTGTGGCTGACGGCCATGGCAGAGGGGTGGGAACTGATAAAGTCTTGATGCAGGGATAATGATTGGGAAGGGAAAATGTGGCACTTGAATAGGCTATGTGGTGTCTGCCTCACAGCATTTAATTTTTCAAAGCTGTTGATCCAGTACGTAATCAAATGGTTTGCCTAAGATTTTTTTTTAAGAACCCCACAGTATTTCTAACTATGTTAGTTTATGCACAGTTAATATCATGTAAAACAGTGAATGGATTGCTTCTGTCATCTTTTCACCTTCACTGTTTGCAAATCAGTATTTGCACCTGGGTACCATGCTCTTCTGTAATACTCCATCATTATTAGCTAATGACAGGAAATTTGTGTAGCATGGGATTTCCCAGGAGAGTTAGGCATCAAATCACTTAAACATTCAAAGGTGCTTCCACTTCTTTTAACCCATAAAATGTATCATGATGTCTAGAAATATTATTTATTTTAAATCCTCACAAATAATTTTCTTTCTCATTTACAGGCTATCTGGTTTACAGTGCATCCTATGACGACTTTTTAAAGAATAAGTGGTCAACCAGGACTGCAGGAACAACTCATTTGCCAATTGAGAACCTGAAGCCCAACACACGGTAAAGATTTGATCCACTGTTTCAGTTCTGTCAGGGGGAAAAAACCCCAAATTTTGAGAATTGGTTTTGTTTGCCTTAGTGTAAGTGTTTACATCTGATCTAGATTTTACTTATTCTGTTTGACAGCAAATTTTTCTATAAACTACACTGTTACTGATTTCTTTGCCTTATTAACCCTGGAGAAGATGACTGTATGTGCAGGCATATATGTTTGTGTATATAAAGTCACACACCAGTAACAGAGAAAATATTTTTTTAAAACACATTTTCTAGTTTTATGCATAACTGGATAAAATTTGGGGGAGCAGTAGTGATGTCGTGTGCCCATTCCCACATTCTGGCATGGCGAAGAGTTGATACCTACGGGCTGGTGCAGAGAGGTGCTACTCTCTGGTCTGTTTTCACTGCCTGTTTCTTAGTTGTGCTGGAAGAGAAGACTTGGTAGTTTACAATGAAGCTGTGGCAGTTGCTCAGAAGTCCAATTGGTAGGAGCGTTAGGTATTTAGGAAAACCTAAACTTAGGCACTTTAAAATTGCTGTGTTGAGACTTTTTTACAGTAATCTTCCATTGTAATCAGTTTCTTCTGGACTGGATAAAAGAAAGAAAGAAAGGAGAAAATATTAATCTGGGGATAAAAATGTCAGAGTAGGCATCAGCTGAAAAATCATTGTATTTGGAAATGAAATAAAAATGTGCTTACGCATATTCTCCTCTAAGAGAATAATTTTGCTTCTGTCGAGAAAAGAATGGAGTTCTAGTGGAGAGCCATGTGCTTTGAGTTAAGCACATGATTTAAATACTTTAAGGAATCAATAAGGAAACATAGGAAACTATCATATTACTCAAGTACTGTGATCTTAATGCTGCTAGAGTTTTTACAGAAGGGCTAAAATCTTAGCTTCTGATCTCTCATAAATCTGATCTAGTTTTAGTTTGCAGTTCATACTATTGCTTATGCAGGAGTTCATCTGAATTAAAATCGTTCCTAAGGTCAGAATTTAATTTCCTTTAATTCAACTTTGTCTTTTAGTCTACTGCTATTGTTTTTTTTATATAAAGTGGATGTAATTGTCTGTGTTTTTTAGAAGGGGGTGATAAAAATAAATGATCTAAAAATATTCGTGTGAACAATTGCAAAATGGGGGAAATTTGTCTTTAACTGATGGTTCATACCCTGGCTGAATATCCAAATCCATTTAATTCAAAGGATAGCTGAACTCAGTGGAATTCTGCTGGTTTGATTCTCACCTGTTTTAGTATAATTTGTAATTTAGTCATTGCAGTGAAGTCGATGTTTTCATTTCATTTTCCCTCTCTTTTTGTTTCAGGTATTATTTTAAAGTTCAAGCCAAGAATCCCTTCGGTTATGGGCCTGTTAGCTCTTCAGTCTCATTTGTCACAGAATCTGGTATGCTTTGCTTTTTATTTTCATCTCAGACCTAAATTGCTAATAACAGATGTGGAAGGGCAGAAGTAATGGCAAATATATTGAACTCGCTGCTTTAAGATTAATTTCTTTAACTTAAATTATTTGTTTTTAGTAAAACTAGGAAAGCTAATATGCACTCCTACTGCCACTATGAAATATAAGTGGCATTAAAGCCAACTTCAGGAGAATCGGAAGTTGAATTTAAAATACAGAAGACTACTGATATTCAACAAAACAGAAGCAATGGAAAGTTTAATGTCTTTACTAGATTGACCAAATATTTAGTAAATTAGCTTCCTAATTGTGAACAGCTGAGCAGTTGGAAGTGGTTGTCTCTGGAAGAAATATAAGAACCAGTTACTCCATCAGATGGGCAAAGTTCTCCATTCTTCTATTCCTTTTTGACAAAGCATGCTGCTCTTTCACAGGGCTAATAGTGCATCCAAAAGCAACACCCCCTTCTGAAAATAATACATTAAATGAGCTATTTTTACCCATTTCTTCTTCCACTGATCCAGAGGCCAATGATTCCACTGAAGAAGAAAGGAGATTTTTTTCAGTCTTTATTTGAGCTAAAAGTCTGTTGTCTCTTGCAAATTTTGCCCTTTTGACAACATGGGGATTGTGAAGTCTTTGCCTTTGCTCATTTGAATTCACCTTCTAGTGCTCACCTCGGGAGCTCTATTAAGAACCATGGAAGTAAGTCTTCTTAGAAGGGAGACAAAAATGCAAGATAAATAAATGGTCCTGCATAACGTATTCAGAATCTTTTTAAAGGAGTAAGAAGCTCAAGCATAAATCCAAGCAGAATATTTAACATTGGACAATATATGCCAGTGTGCCCAAGGGGCCAAGAAGGCCAGTAGCATCCTGGCTTGTATCAAAAACTGCGTGGCCAGTAGGACTAGGGAAGTGATTGTCTCCCTGTACTTGGCATTGCTGAGGCTGCACCTTGAATACTGCGTTTAGTTTTGGGCCCCTCACTACAAGAAAGACATTGAGCTGCTGGAGAATGCCCCCTTCATAGAATCATAGAATCATTTATCTTGGAAAAGACCTTTAAGATCATCTAGTCCAACCATAAACCTAACACTGCCGAGTTCACTGCTAAACCATGTCAAACCATAAGAAGGTGACTCTTAGGGACATGACACTGATTTTATTCTGTGTCTTGAGAGAAGTTTGCTGATTAGCTGGGTGTCAATATATTGTCCTTAATGCCTAGTTTTCCCATCCAAAATCAGCTACCTTGTGAGCTTTATTTAAGCGATTAAATCCACCAAATTTAAAGTCTTATGTGCAACACTGATGTTTGGTTTGTCATGTAGCCAAATGTGGCTTTCCAGCTGGCACAAGTACAAAACCAACTGCCCTATCTAAAGCCCAGTGGTATAGTTACAGTGATGAAATAGGCCAAAAGAGACAAAAATTACTAGTACAGACTGCTCCTGAAAGATTTGAGCTGATGGGAATATTCAATAAAGAATGCCTTCACAGGGTCAAGCAGCATAATATGTATGTTCCATCTTACCTCTGGTAATGCACTGAAGAGAATAGGAAACTGTTATTCTCTTTCATCAAACTGTAAAAACTCCCTGCAGTTCTTCTTACACATTGGTAGACAAGCATTGTGCTATTTCTTCAGGTATTTTGTGTAAAATGAGAGCTAGTTAAGAGCTGACAGAAACTGCAGTGTAGTGAATACAGACAAATTAATGCATTGGATCACGCTGTTTTGTTATCCTTACTCCACACCTATTCCATCCCTATTTTTTTTAAAAAAAGGAGAGTATTTCAAGCAAGCAGAAGTTCATGATGTAGTGGATAGTACTTCTTGCACTGCCCAGAAGGGTCCACTATGACAAAAAGAGTTAAAATTATAAATGTCACATATTTATTAATAGTGCTAAAGAACTGTGCTAAATGTGACAGATATCTGAAGCTGAGATTTGCATACAAGAGGTAGGTTATGTTTTCCTTTTGAAGACAGTTGGAAGGTAGGCCAATAGTAAGTAAGTAGTGTAACTTACACTATATATTCTGAAGCATATGATGAAACTGTCCTCCTTGCCTGAGGACCGTCTGAGAAGAGGAAATTTTTTCAAAGCTGGCTTTGAAATTTGGTACTAATCTCAGTAGAGTTTTTGCAGTATCAGAATAAATATGCAATCCTATGTCAAGTTTCATCAACTGAGAAAAACAATAGAATAGGAAACATTCGTTAGGTCTGCAAATTGAGGAGATGTAAATCCCACATTCATAATGTAGCTAAAAGCAGTTGCTCTGCAACTGACATTTTCTTGAGTGACAGTGTATGTTTGATATTATACAACAAGATTTGGAACAAAATATTACATTTCTTGTTTGTTTCTTTCTTCTAGACAATCCCCTCCTGATTGTCAGACCACCTGGTAAGTCTTATTCTGCTGTTTCTTTCACAAAGTGTATAAAACCTGTGCAAAACAGAGTATAGGCGTTAGATGCATACTAGTGTGGAGTTTATGTTATTATTTTAAGCAGGAGGAGGTAGTAATTAATTGTGCTTATTCACAATACAATAAAGACCCCTTATTCTTGTTTTTGAAAATAAATATTTTAAAGATATGTTACAATAAGCACTTGGTTTTGGCCCATCTTTGGCCTGGTTCAACAGCTTTAATTGCTTAGTAGTAAGCACTAAACTAGTTTGCTTCTGTATTTCTGTCCTTCAGTAGTTTGAACAATGAGATCAGGTTTTCCTGTCTCTAGCTGCTATGCTCATCTGTACTGATCATCTTGCCCTCATAAATGCTAAAAAATTTAAGGATTTGTTACTGACCTGAATTATATGCCACAAAGCTGTTGAGCTTTTCTGTATTTTAATAATAAGATAAGATAAGATAGATTAAAAAAAGAGATGGCAGAGCTCTGGGAACCTGTGGAAAATAAGAGCTTCTGGACATCCAGCACAGCTCTTACGGAGCATGTTAGGTTTATCCTTCAGGTCTTTTGGAGGTGGTAAAAGTGATGGACAAAAGCAGACAGCAATAAAACTTAATTCAAGAAACAGTTAGTTGATTCTTTTATCCTAAAGAAAAAACTATGGCCAAAATCCTGCAATCCTTTCACTGTGCGACTAATTGTGTAAAGTTACATTTGTGTCCATATTAGTGGAATTTTGAGGACTGTTGATGTGTGATTGCTTCTCCTATGCAAGTGTTTGTGAGATTTGATTTGTGGTGAGCAGGAGGAAGAATTACTAACAGAAGAAACTTTCAATATATCATTTATAACTCATCTCAAAATAGCACTGTAAAAACAGGGCTTTGTGCTGCAGCTGGAGAGAAAAAATATCAGTTATCACATAGGAAGCTTTGTGTGGGTTTATTTTGCTACAACAGCAATTTCAAAAGAAATGTTATCATTTAGGTAAGCCTAGTGGGAATTCCTAGTGGGAATATTTATTCTTTAGTTATATGATTAAGCAGTGTCCTCTGTCCAGTGCTCTGGACAGAGTTCCCCAGGAAAGGTCTTGCTTGTCTGCTGTTGGAAACTCATCAGTTTTGATGTAATATGGGAAAACAAACTAGAAAAGTACATTTCCAATTTGATCTCTTTGACCAAAGAGCAAGAATACAATTCACTTCATGTCACAGGGTGCACTCATTGCAGGATTCTTACCATCCGTTCTTTAGCAAAAGGGTTTTTTACTGAGTGTTAAAAAGCAAGCGACTGTATTTAGACAATGTCACTTTCAGACATAAAATCAGGCTCTGTTGAGAAAAGAAAGTATCACTAGGTAGTAAAGATATCTTACTGAAAACAGTGACGCTGTTTACTTAAAACTGTGGTTGAGTACATTAAATCATCTTTTAAAATAGTTTTAACAGTTATTATTGTCTACTACCTAAGAGGGATTTAAGCATGTCTCTTGCTTTTTTTTTTTAAATGATATTTATTCTTGAAGTAGTATTTCTGGATATAGAAAAGTCATGCATTAATCTGCTGCAGTCTCTCTTGTACAACATATTATCAGATTTTAACCTCAGTAAAACTCAGACTGAAATGCTAAAATCTATCTTGAATTCTTTTTTTTCTCCAAGGTGGTGAGCCTATCTGGATCCCATTCACTTTTAAATATGACCCCACCTATTCAGACTGCAGTGGCAAGCAGTATGTGAAACGAACTTGGTACCGCAAGTTTGTAGGAGTGGTTCTTTGCAACTCCTTAAGGTACAAGATTTACCTCAGTGATGACCTGAAAGGTAGGCACCAAGATTATTTTCCTTGTAATCTCCATCTTTCTTTCTTCATGTCATCTGTGAAAGAACTCTTTGATGGCTTTCTGGGTATTCTTCTCTCGAGGAGGTCCAATATGATAGTTGAGCCACCCTGCTTCTGAGGAAGCAATGGGATTTGTACTGTGAAAATAAAGTCCTGCTCCCTACCCTTGCTCCATGGGCAAGTGAGCCCCACCTGCCCATGGTTGGACAGAGAAATACACTCTAGAGATCCTCAGGGCAGATAGAAGTGGAGACCAGTGAAGGAAAGACTGGTATTACAGTGAGCAGTACTGGTGAGCAGTACTCCTAAGAGTTAACAGTAGCTGTTATGCAGGCGTATTAGGGGAGGGATAATGAAGAAAACTTTCCACATTGTTTTTCTGGGATACTGGGGTTATCTTGATGGCTTTTCAGATTGTGCTAATACGTTATTCTTATTGTAGCACATTAGTATAGTTTACTGACAGTCTGTAATAATAAACAAACACAGTGGCAGGACACCCCTCATCTGTTCGAGAAGGAGAGCTCCACAGTTTTTAGTTTTCATTTGAAACCACAATAAAGCTAACAGTATTGACATATAGAGCATTTTTTACTTTTTCACGGTATATTGCAATGACTGGTCCAGCTGAAATTCTCTTCATCTGTTAGCTCTGGTGCAGCATCTATGGGCTTGCAAGATGGGGGCTTTTCCTAACTGAGCTGTAACGTATTTCTCTTTTCCATATTTTCTTCCATACTGCAAAGGTAACATTCTTCCTCTTTCCAGACACTGTTTATTCATTGCTCATACTGTGTTTGTCACTGTAATACTTCTGCATGCTCCCTCATCTATTTCTGTGATGATAAAGAGCATCTTAAACAAAAGTAAAGCTGAGTCAAATAATCAACCCGTATCATCCTTCAGACACCTTCTACAGCATTGGGGATAGCTGGGGAAGGGGCGAGGACCACTGCCAGTTTGTGGATTCACACCTGGATGGAAGAACAGGACCTCAGTCGTACATTGAAGCCCTGCCAACGATCCGAGGTATGGCTATGGGGGAGTAGGATCCCATCCGTAGGGTTAAGGGATGGAGAGTGGAGCAGAGAATGGGGCACTTTGTGAGCAGCTACTGGCAGCTCTACGAGTCATCCAGCAGATGCAGTAGTGAAGCCTAGCTGAACAGGTTCCAAAAGTCCTGGGAGGACAGAAAGGAAGAGAGGGGCATATGATGCAGGAACAAAATGCAAAAATGGAAAGAAAAATATGTATAGATCTATGAAACCTTTCTAATAAGACCTACCTCACTGAACTGATGTGCAAAAACTCTTCCATGTACCACAAAAGACCAGCTACATCTTTGCAAGTATGGCTTTTTCAAATGCTTTCTGACTAGCTCATTCAATGCAAAACACATAGGAGTATATCTAGTGACAGAAGGCCAGACTGCAGGATTTTATTCTGGTCTGGTAGACATCTTCCTCTCAGTAAAAATTCTCACCTTGAAAGAGTTTTTCTGAGTACGCTGCTCAGCTCGCACAGCCAAGTGGGTGACGTCTTGCTTCAACCCAGTCGTGAAAGTCAGCCAGTCTTTTCAATGAGTCTGTTGTTTTGAATTATTCAGCTTTAATGGTTTCCATGTTAAATTATTTGTTGATATCCTTTTCATGATGATGTTACCAGGAAGAAACAGAAATAGTCACTGATATTTATGTATCACTGGGAAGTACTGCATTTCCGTACTCCAAAGAGGGATCATTAATCCAGTCGTGTATTACTGGGTCTAGGAGACAGCGACAGAGAGCACACAGAAATTATATTATTGGCACATGATATGAGTGTTTCAGATGTTCCAGTGCACCAGCTATGTGGAGAAGAACACTACACCTCTCCTAATGCTTTAAGCAGTTACATTCTTTCTGCAGATGAAGAAAAAAAGGGGGAGAGAAGGCTTAACTCCTTATTTACTGTGTGAGATGATATGTTTTTGTTTTGTGAAAAGCTGACTGTTGTTGACAGTCTCTTGAGCCCTGTGAGGTAATATGACTTGATAGTATTTTTTGCTGAGTCCTTTATCTGTTTAAACTGACTTACAGACTTCATGAAGACAGCTGAAGTATAGCCATCTTTTGGAGTGAAATGCAAAAGCTCTTTGCCAGACAACAGCATTATGCAATAGTTCAGGAGATTTTGCATAGTAAAGCCAAAAAACTGCAAGATATATAAAGGACCAGAGATGAAGAATTCAAGAAAGTTCTAGGGCAAATACCCTTCTTAGTAGGGACAAAACTCCCTAATAGACAGATTCTAGATTTTCGTTTGGGCTGTGGGATTGACTCACTCTGCGTCTACTACTTTTGTTAAATTACTGTCTTTGTTTTGAAACACAAACAGGGGTTTTTTTTTTTCTCCCAACAGGGTATTACCGCCAGTACCGCCAGGAGCCTGTATCATTTGGACGCATTGGATACACAACACCCTACTACTATGTGGGCTGGTATGAGTGTGGTGTGCCCATCCCAGGGAAATGGTAGCAGTCTTGCTTACCTGTCTTAGGCAGACTAAGCTTTTCAACCTATTTCTACCAGAGGACTCTGAGCAACTGATCTGGAAAAGAAAAACAAAAAAAAAAAAAAAAGGAAGACAAATGAGGCAAAACAGTGAAGACCAGCTGCTCAAGAAACCCTCAGGAAGCCAAACACAGTCCCCACTTTACCAGCCTAAACCTGTGGTGCTGCTTGATTTCTGCTTGGAAGCAGGGACAAGATATAAGTTTTGTGTCCTACTTTCCTTCTCTGGGTCTTTAAGGCACTGAGAGGTGGTTGCAATGCATGCAGCCTGTGAAAACAAGAACTATATTAGCCATGAACATTTAGAAGTTTCTTATATGTTGCAGGAACGACCTAAGCATGCTCTGCTTGCTTAATGGGATGCTAAACTGTCTTTTGCTGCCCGTTGGGGCTCCCCTATGCAATTGTGCCACATAACTGGCTGCCCACCAAAGGCAATATATTTTCCTGAAGACTTACCTTGTGGGTTTGCCCGCTGCTGGACTAATCACCAGATTGCAGTGTAAATTCACTTTGATATATATATATCTGTATCTATATAAAGACAGTACTGTACATCTGCAGAAGTACTGCTTAGAGATGCTGAGTTTTTCTTGTTCACTAGATAAATATGTTTGGAATTTTTATGCAAAAGGTGCTGTTAATTCTTTGAGATATTGCTATGCACAATATATTAGCCAAGGAAAGAGCTGTGTTCTTTGTGTGAGTACTGTTGATCCAGCATTTGAATTATGGATCAAAGACTTTTGTGTCCCACTTCCTTGGAAGCCTTTGGCCTGGACGTTCAATGGCAATTTGTCCCTCTATCCATGTTAGACTGGCACTGTGCAGTCCAGCAAAAACATATATTCTCCAATTTATCAGCATGAGTTAAATTTTCTATACTATTTAAAACTTTTAGTTTTAAACTAAACTAAATTGAAACTTCTTTTCAATCTATTCTCACCTTACTTGATATGTTATTTATTCATTGTCAATAATTTTACTTCACTGTGCAGAGGCACAGCATGAGTAACTTGCAAATCAGAAATTGCTTTTAACTTATTTGCCCTCCAAAAAGATGCCGAAACCACCAATACAAGACTCAACTAGCAGCAAACTCATTGACTTTGATCTATCCTGGGGAAAAACTGGGATACCATTCATTTAAAATACTACCAAAATCTCTTCCATTCAGGTCAGAAAGAAAGAGCTGACATGGATGAAATGTATAATGATGATTTTTTTTTTTTTTAGCAGGCATTTGGAAGCTTTCAGTAATGTAGGATTTTAGTAGTCCTTCTGGGCAATTCAGCCTTAATGGTTTACTCGGTAACTTTCATGGGTTTACCATTTCATGGTAACATCTAAACAGCCTTTGCTCATTTTAATAACTCCACTGTTCTGACAGCTTGGGAGAGCAGCTGCATACCTGGGGAATGGATCCAGTCTCTGGTCCATCTCCCACTTTCATTCCAGATTACATGTAATGTAGGTCTAGCACCCTTTCAGTTGCTTCCTGTAGTTATCACATACTGTGTGGGGATGGAAAAAGGAAACTAAAGTGTTTAAAAGATCATTTTATTTTTCATGGTGATTTGGGTTTTAACATTTTAATTATTCTCACATACAGTGCCAAATATATGGTCTTGAAGTATAACTTCTTTCCCTAATAAAACTATGATACATGTTTCCATTTTTATTTCATCCTTTCTGATCATCTGTGACAAGTAATCCGGCAAAGTAACAAACTGTTAGCTGTCAGAAAGTCTTTTTTAGGAAAGGAGTAGGTGTCAGCTTTTTCTAAGAGACTGAAAGCATGCATGTGTTGTTCCCTTTTGAAGGTGATTAGCAGCTAGCATGGAGTTACCAAGGGAAAATTGTGCCTGACCAGCCTGATCATATTCTTTGTTCAGGTGATTAGCTCTGTGCACAAGGGGAGAGAGGTGAATGTCATTGACTTTTGATTCTGTAAGGTGCTTGTCATAGTCTTTCACAGTGTGCTTGTAGGTAGACTAATGGGACTAGGATGCGTCAAAATAAGCGTGGCCAGCCGGTCAAGTTTGATGATTCCCCCCCTCTACTCTGCTCTCCTGAGACCCTACCTGGAGTACTGTGTCCAATTCTGTAATCCCCAGCATCAGAATCACAGAATCACAGAATCACAGGGTTGGAAGAGACCCACTGGATCATCGAGTCCAACCACTCCCACAAAACACTAAACCATGTCCCTCAGGACCTCGTCCACCCGTAACTTAAACACCCCCAGGGAAGGCGAATCAACCACCTCCCTGGGCAGCATATTCCAGTGCCTAATGACCCTTTCCGTAAAAAACTTC
>WAAB01019482.1:0-14551 GCA_013389865.1 Piaya cayana | reverse complement strand
TCCAGGAAAGCTCAGGAGAGAACTTATTACAAGGGCATGGAGTGAGAGGATGAGGGGAAATGGCTTTAAACTGGAAGAGGGAATATTTAGATGAGACATTAGGAAGAAATTCTTCACAATAAGGGTGGGGAGGCCCTGGCCCCGGTTGCCAGAGCAGTGGTGGCTGCCCCATCCCTGGAGGGGTTCAAGGCCAGGCTGGATGGGGCTTGGAGCCCTTGATCCAGTGGGAGGTGTCCCTGCCCATGGCAGAGAGTGGGACTGGATGGGCTTTAAGGTCCCATCTGATCTAAACCATTTTATGATTCTATGATTAAAGACATCATTAATTTACCACATTGGATAGAGGCAGGCCACAGTTTCAATTTCCTCTCTGTGTTTTAGCTTCATCTGCTCGATGAACTTTGAGGATGAGCTGTTATCTAGGCAGCCTGGCTTGATGACTAATGGCAATTAATAGATATGAAAGCCAGAGGAGACCATAGGCTAACGCACTCCGTGGGACCTCTCAGATGGCATCCTCTTCCAAACTGTGCCTTTTAGATAAACCTCCAATCATTTTAAAACTCTATCCCCCAAATTAACACACCCCTGAGCCCCCACGAACTTGTGTTTGTGGTTAATTATATTTCATAGAATCAATCATAGAATAACCGGGTTGGAAGAGACACACTGGATCATCGAGTCCAACCATTCCTATCAATCACTAAACCATGTCCCTCAGCACCTCGTCCACCCGCACCTTAAACCCCTCCAGGGAAGGTGAGTCAACCCCCTCCCTGGGCAGCCTCTGCCAGTGTCCAATGACTCTTTCTGTGAAGAATTTTGGAAACAGTCTCTGGTGATAGGTGAGAGCTTGAAGCACCATTGCCCTACCAAGGGAATTCTGCTGTGCCTCCACCTGCCAAAACACACCCAGCGCAATCCCTGTTTGGAGGTTAAATACATTTAGGCCTTCTCTGGCCACAGGATTCCCTCTTGCGCATCCCCAAAGATCCTGTAAACCTTTTACTGGGAAGTAAACCCAGAGAGCCCAGCCAGGGGTTCTTTCCTCCTACTTCTATTCTCCATCCTGTGACTCGCATCCCTTCTCCTCCGAGCCCCGTGCCTCCCGCCTGCCATCAGCCTGGCTTCACGCTCTTGGTGCTCGCTGGGATAAAGCAGAAATCCATCTGGGATGAAGAACTACTCTCCCAGCCCTGGCAAATCACAGCCATTAAGCAATTCCATGTTTGCCATGGAATTGCAGGCTTGGCAGCACTGTTTGCCTATTTGTGTTTTGCAAACAGACTTTAGCTTTCATAGAATCATGAGTTGGGTTGGAAGAGACCCTAAAGCCCATCCCGTTCCAACCTCTGCAGTGGGCAGGGACACCTCCCGCTGGATCAGGGGCTGCAAGCCCCATCCAACCTGGTCTTGAACCCTTCCAGGGATGGGGAAGCCACAGCTTTCCTGGGCAACCTGAGCCAGGGCTTCCCCATCCTCACAAGAAAACATTTCTTCCTAAAATCTCATCTCACTCTCCCCTCTTTCAGCTGAAAACTGCTCCCGCTCATCCTATCCCAGCACTGCCTGATCAAAACTCCCTCCCCAGCTTTTCTGGAGCCCCTTTCAGTACTAGAAGCCACTCTAAGGTCTCCCTGGACCCTTCTCCTCTCCAGGCTGAAAAACCTCAACTCTCTCAGCCTATCCTCACACAGGTGGTGCTCCAGCCCTCAGATCATCTCCGTGGCCTCCTCTAGACTCACTCCAACAGCTTCACATCCTTCTCATGCTGAGGACACCAGAACTGAATGCAGGACCCCGGGTACTTCTTTATACATGGGGCATTTGGGCTGGTTTTCTGTTTGGAAGCAACAGAGACCCAAATCTGAGTCCCAGATTCTCACAGAACCAGCTGGTCGACAGCAGCCATGAAGTTGTCCCCATTTTCTATAGCACCTTCTCAGCAGAAGGTGGCTCTTACTGCAGAGCACAGATAGTGCCCTGGACAGGCAGAGATGATTTAGAGGTTGTGGAGAGGAGGGAGCTGGGCTCTTCTCCCAAGTGACAGGGGACAGGACGAGAGGGAATGGCCTCAAGATCCACCAGGGGAGGTTCAAGCTCGACATCAGGAAAAAATTCCTCCCAGAAAAGGTGATTGGGCAGTGTCAGAGGCTGCCCAGGGAGGGAGTTGAGTCACCTTCCCTGGAGGGGTTTAAGGGACAGGTGGACAAGGTGCTGAGAGACGTGGTTTAGAGATTGATGGGAATGGTTGGACTCAATGATCTGGTGGGTCTCTTCCAACCTGGTGATTCTATGATTCTATGATTTGGTGTGCACGGCACACCATGCAATGCAGTGCAGCTCCATGCAGTGATGCCAGGGAGATGTCAGAGTTCAGACCGATCTCTGAGCACAAGCTGTGGGCTCTTTTTCCATTTCCATCGGTCCTTCTCCATCCTATTTATAATCTGCCTAAACTCTCCTGGGTAGCAAACTCCCCCAAAAGAACGAGGGCTGAGGATGCTCTGCATCTGCTTCCATTCCTTCCTGTGGGAGAGAAGGAGGTGGACTAGGATATGGATGAAACTGGCTTCTTTCACACACTGACAGCAGCTATTTCTGCCCCCTCCTTGCCTTTCTCCAGCTCCCCACACACCCCAAGAAAAGCTGTTTGTGCCTCCCCGTGCTGGCGCTAGGACAGCTCCGCCTGGTCTTGGGTACTCGAACCTGATTTTCCTCCAAGAGCAAATTGCTCGGGACTGTTTGCAAAGTTTGTGAAACCCTGCCCGCGGCTCCTGTTTCCAGTACCACCTGGGAAGCGGCTCCAGCGTGGGAGTTATCGCAGGAACACTGTAAATGCCTGTCCTTGACAGCTTCACTAATCTCAGATAACATTCCTGGTAGTTAGATACCCACAGCTGGACAGGACGCAAACATCCCAGAGGCCTCTGGGAGTCCCCCTCTCCTCCTGCCCCACCATGGGAACACACACACAAAATTCCCAGTCCCCAAACACCTTCCCACATCCCGCAGCCCCGGGTCACTGGACCCTTCCCCAAATGCCCACCACGCATGGACCCCTGGCAGCTAAAACCACACAGAAAAAGCATCTCCTCTCCCACAGGTGCTCAGGACACTTTCTTTCCCCCCCCCATCATCCTGGGCCATACACACCAGTGACTAACACGTTCTCCACCTCAGTGCTGGGATCCATGCCCTGACCTGCTTGGAAAGACCCCAGAGCTGATACTGAGGCAGGAACCTGTTCTTGGGGTTTCTTTCCTGGTGATTCTATGATTCCCTTGCATCAGGATAGTCCATATACAGGGCGTATTAGAGCTTTACAGTGTTTTAGTGCAAGCATACTTGGTGCAGATGGTCTAGATCTTCCCAGCTTACACCTCCATTCCTTGAAAATTAACAGCAGAGACCTTCTCCATCTGACTGGTGGTGCTTTTCCGTACAGCCCTGCTGCCGTTTCTCAACATAGCTCTGAATAAATTCATTCACACTCAGAAAAAAAAAATCTGTTAATGAGCACTACTAATTAGTCAGGCTGGTTTAAAACTGTGACACCTTTTTTTTTTTTTTTCCTGGTGAGTTTGTAGTTCTTTTAACTCAACCGATCCTTCAGGCCCATCCATCAATCCCCCTCTCGGCTCCCAGAAGAGCTGGAAACACACGTTTTCTTGAGCGGAGATGCTGGTGGGTTTGTGGAGCTGGCAGTGGCTGCAGGGTGGCATGACACAGCACCAGGCACGTGGAATCATCCAACAACAAGTGCAAAATGCTGGTGCCTGCCCAGCAAAAGCCAAGCAGGCAAAACACGAGTTATTTTGCTGAGGACAAAGACAGGAGAGAGCGATTCACCCCCCAGCAGCCTCCTTACTGGGGAGCCTGGAAACACACGGGCCTTGGAGAACCTTCTGGCTCCTCAGATGTCCCCAGCACGCTCATTGCCAGCACACGTGGCCCTGCTGCGTGTCCTTCTCCAAGCTCCAAGGTGGGACACGGCCAGGGAGACCAGCAATATTTATTTGGGGTGAAAGGCAGCAAACAGCACGGCTCCCGCTGCCCTCCCTAGACGCGTCCCACCTTGGAGCTTGGAGAAGGATCACGCTTGGAGAAGGACCACAACAAGCTCCAGTCCTGTCTGCTTCTACTCCACAGGCATCGATTTGGTTAATCCAGCACTAAGCAAGTCTGCGCCACGGCCCTGGGAGCAGCGTGGCACGAAAACCCACATGGACCCCATCAATTCCATCTCCACGATGGCACCTAGAGCCCGCTGAGACCCTTCCAGCAACAACCAGACTCTGCGTGCCACAAGGCCAGGTAGCTCTTACACTCACTCAAAGCTGAGGAGCTGCTGTTTCTCCTCAAGAGCGTGAACCTCAGACCCATCAGCACAACCACAGCCTCGCGTTTGGGCCGCAGGGCAAGCGGGAGGACTCCGGCCAAGCAGGTCCAGCTTGGACCACGCTGTTCCCGAAAGTCCCCCTGGCTCCCAGCAGCTGGAGGCAGCTGCTTTCCTCCAGTCACTGCTAGATCATGCTGGACACTGTTCTATCATGCTGGACACTGCTAGATCATATCGGACACTGCTAGATGATGCTGGACACTGCTAGATGATGCCGGACACGGCTCCATCATGTCATACCACGCACCGATCCAGGGGGATGCGGGATGCTCGCAATCACCTCATTGGAAGTCTCCCCCTGGCACAACCCCGTGGCAAGCACTGAGCTCGCCTCCTCAGCAGGAGGGATTATAGAGCCAAGGAGAAATGAGAAAGAGTTCTCAGAAAGCAAAAACCTCCCCCCCCCCGCAGCAATGTGGGAGAGCGGAGCTGGAGGGATGCAGGGGATGCTCCCAGGGCAGAGATGCCGGGATGGGGGGGGTCTGGATGGGTTTGCTCGGCCACCCCCGAGCCCTCCCACCCCACAACCCCCCTCGTTTCACTGTTTAACCCCCCCCCCAGCCCCACTGCCGAGGTGTCCCCAAGGCCAGAGGAGCCGGCAGCCACCTGTAGAGGTGTTGGGGCAGCGGCAGCATCAGCCGAGCGCCCCCGGGGGGGGGGATGCTCAGCCCTGCCCCAACCCTCCAAGGGTTAAAAATGCAGCATCGGCGGCGAGTGGGGAGAGCGAGCGAGGGGGAGAGGCGAGGAAAGAGTGGTTTCAAAGACAATAACAGTCAATATATTTTCTTAAAAAACCCACAGCACCTTGAGGCGGCGTCTCTTACCTTGGTGACCGTCATGCGGGAGGGCGCGGGGGGCGAGCGAGCTCCGCGGNGAGACGAGGAGGGTGGGGAGGGAAGGAGGGAGAGAGAGAGAGAGCGAGGAGGGGAGGGAGAGGAGGGAGAGAGAGCGAGGAGGGGATGGAGGGAGGGCGGCGGCAGCGGGCGCCGGGGTCTGCGCGGAGCCGCCCGCTGATGTCAGCCCGAGGGGCCGGGAGAGACAGGGACGCGGCTTAACTCTTTGGCGACCCGAGCGTCTGGCGCTCGCTTGAGGCTTGGGAGAGTGGGGGTGGGGGTGGGCAAGCACCTGCTGCTCCCCCCGGCCGCGTCACCCCTGCCGAGCTCAACGCCAGCCCCTTCCTCGTCCCCGACCCCAAGCGCGTCTTTCTCAGCCCCTCTTCGCCATCCTCATCCTCACCCCCCATCGCCAACCACATCACCATCCTCACCTGTGTACCTGGGCCCAACCCCATCCTCATCCACGACATCAAACCCATCCTCATCCCCAGACCCACCACCATCCTCACCAGTGTACCTAGCCCCAACCCCACCCTCATCCACGACATCAATCCCATCCTCATCCCCAGTCCCATCACCATCCTCACCTGTGTACCTGGGCCCAACCCCATCCTCATCCGCAACATCAATCCCATCCACATCCCCAACCCCATCACCATCCTCACCCACATACTTAGACCCAACCCCATCCTCATCCCCAATCCCATAACCCTCCTCACCACATACCTCGACCCAATCCCATCCTCATCCACAATCTCAATCCCATCCATAACCCATCCACATCCCCAATCCCATCTCCATCCTCACCCACATACCTAGGTGCAACCCCATCCTCATCCACAACCTCAGTCCTATTCCCAGTTCCATCTGCATCCCATCCACATCCCCAATCCCATCATCATTCTCACCTGCATACCTAGACACAACCCCATCCTCATCCATGACCTCAATCCCATCCTCATCCCCAACCCCATCGCCATCCTCACCCACATACCTAGACCCAACCCCATCCTCATCCATGACATCAATCCCATCCTCATCCCATCCTCATCCCCAATGCCATCGCGATCCTCACCCACATATCTAGATGCAACCCCATCCTCATCCACAACCTCAATCCCATCCTCATCCCCAACCCCATCGCCATCCTCACCTGCATACCTAGACCCAGTCCCTTCCTCATCCACAACCTCAGTCCTATTCCACCCCCCATCTGCATCCCATCCACATCCCCCTTCCCATCTCCACCCCCATCACCATCCTCAACCCCAACCCCATCCTCATCCCCAGCCTCAATCCCATTCCTAATTCCACCTCCAGCCCCAACCCCAACCCCATCCTCATCTCTGTCCCAAACCTCATCCCTATCCCCATCCCCTCAGTGACGCACAAGGGGAGAGCAGCTGCCTGAGTTTCTCCCTGCAACCCATCCGTCACCAAAGCCCAGTGGTGCCCAGTGGTGCCCAGTGGTGCCCAGTAGGACCAGCACACACACACTGGGAGCACAACAGCTCTCCTTCCTCCAAAGCAATCAAAACAAATGTTTCCGGGCACTGACCAGGCAACAGGCTGCGTCACAAGCTTCTGCAAGGAGGCTGCAACCAAGCCACATATTTTATCATCAGCTTTCTTCAGCGGGACCTGGGGACGTGGTGCAGAGTTAGCACCTTGCTGTCTGGTCCCTTCTGGCTGGGGATTGCAGTAGGGTCCTATAGCATCCAGCAGCATCTCTCCGTGTTCTAGTTTCCCTTCATATACAGGGTGATTTGGGTTTTTTCCCTATTACAGACAGTGACAATACCAGAGCCACTGCTTTGTCCCAGTTCCGTGCTGTGGCCCAGACTGGAGGTGGCACTCAGATGCACAGGGTCCCTTAGGATTCTGATGTCCAACCGTGTGCTGGATGCCTGGGTTCCTCAACAGCCCAGAGCCCAACCAGCTGCTATGAGGTCACTGCTGAGGGAATAAAATCCGTGATTTCATCTCGTTTCCTCTTCTCACCACTGAGCAAACCGACCTCCTGACAGCACCGCCTCAAAATAAATCCAGGGGCGCAGGGCACCAGGAGGCAGTGAAGCATCCCTGATATCCAGGACCTGCATCTCCAGGTCTTGCACCAACCCACGAAACACAGGCCACACTTTTAAAGATCCCCATCCCTGGAACTGAGAGAAGCACTTAGAAAACAGCATTTTTAACCCGTTGCCTCCTACTTACATGGGAACGAAACCAGCCCAGGCGCAGGCTCATCCAGCCATTAGCTTCGATGTTGCACCGGCTTATTTTATTGTTGCTGAATTAAAAGTACTTGAGGCCAGCACCGAATGCCTTTCCAGTTCCCCTTCAAGAAAAGCGCTCTGCCAATAAACAAAGGATTTCCTTTTCATAAGTAGATTAGTCAGCCAAGAGTCTGATGAAAGATTACTGAGTTTTATTCTAGCGCTGAGCCTTCCCATAAAATATCGGTGGATCTGATAACAAGTGAATACTGAGAGCTGTAAAAAATGCCTCGTCTGTGGATATTCCTCTAAAAAACCAGCTCTGCTCTTAAAGATAAACCATGCGCCGTGGGCTGGACTGGAAACCGCGAGGAAGGTTAATACAATTAATGTAGAGCTAATGACATTAGCCAGCAGAAGCAGCCACTTCTAATTCCCGAACCACCCAGTGATGACCTTTTCCAACAAAACAACCATTTTTTCCTGGGAGCTGGTGATGGAATCAGGAGACTCGATGCGGACAGAAATGATGCTTAAAAACTAAACAGAGCTTGGGAGGTCACCGAGGTGGGGAACACCAAGGCCTGGAGAAGCCAAAAGGGGGAAACCAGGCTCTTTGCAAAGGCTCGTGCTGTGGAATCAGCAGCCACAGGGGCCACCCTGCCTCCTGTGCTCGTCTGGAGCCACCGGGATTAATTAGCACCAATTAGCTGATTGAAACAACTCGCTTGGAGCCACAAACTGGGGACAGATGGCAGAGGCAGGGTGAGAAGGGAAAAGGCTGCTGGGAAAGCGAGCGACACTGAGTGGCTCCTGAGGGCCTGATCCTGCTGATGGAGGGAGGGGGCAGCTCCACAGCCACTCCATGCATCCCCTGAACCCCAGATGATGCTGCTGGAGTGGGGGGAGAACCTAGAAATGCTCCTGTTGGAGAAAGCACAAAGGGCCATGGATGCAGCCCCACCAGCTGAACCCTTGCCGGGGAGCAGGAGGGTTGCTGGGGTGGCTCAGACCTTGCTGGGGTGAGAAAAATATTTTCACAGAAAGGGTCATTGGACATTGGAACAGGCGGCCAGGGAGGTGGTTGAGTCACCTTCCCTGGAGGGGTTTAAGGCACGTGTGGATGAGGTGTTGAGGGACATGGGTTAGTGTTTGATAGGAATGGTTGGACTCAATGATCTGGTGGGTCTCACCAGATCATCGAGCCCAACCATTCCTATCAAAATGAATCAAGATGAAAGAAAATGCAGCTACTTTATATTTTTTGAGTTCCATCTCCCCAACAGATATCTTCTCTAAGGTGAAACCAGAGCAAAGGACTAAAAGCCTCAATAACTGTTACATCGCTCTCTCCAACTACCTGAAAGGAGGTTGTGGAGAGGAGGGAGCTGGGCTCTTCTCCCAAGGGACAGGGGACAGGATGAGAGGGAATGGCCTCAAGATCCGCCAGGGGAGGTTCAAGCTCGACATCAGGAAAAAAATTTTCACTGAAAGGGTCATTGGGCACTGGCAGAGGCTGCCCAGGGAGGTGGTTGACTCACCTTCCCTGGAGGTGTTTAAGGGACAGGTGGACAAGGTGCTGAGGGACATGGGTTAGAGATTGATGGGAATGGTTGGACTTGATGATCCAGTGGGCCTCTTCCAACCTGGTTATTCCATGATTCTATGATTCTACAGCTAGGAAAGTAGCACAGGCTCCTTGTTTCACCAACATAACACAGCACCTCCAGCTCCAGACAGTCCGGCTTTTGGCAGACTGGGAAGGATTTTATCACAGTTTGGATCAAAATTGAGCCAGCGATAGATTGCAGGGGCTTTGTTACTGGGGTTTTACTTTGAAGGTTTTCCTTTCTCAGCCTGGATTTGCCCTCCTGGGGGGGATGAGGAAGGGAGTTTTCCAGGGCTATGTAGAGAGCACCCTCTCTCCTGCTGCCGTCCTTGGGGAAAGGGGGGATGCTCAGCACCTGCAAAGAGTTAAAATCTCCTGCTGGCACCGTGTAGATGTGTCCTGGCCTCCTTGGGCTGGAGTCACCTGCAGAGGAATCAGCATCAGACAAAAAGCTGCGTGGGGAGGGTGTCTCCATCCGTGTGGAACGTTTCTCCCGTGACCCAGGAGGATGCCTTACACCCTATGGCCAGTGGGAAAATTCCTGCAAGGCTGGATTAAGACCATGAACCCCCCTCCCCGTGCAGAGGCGTCTGCTGCAAAGAGCTGCCGAGCAGAGCTCCCTTGCTGGAGGGAGATGGAGTTTCCCACCCCGGGTGCTGCTGAGCATCCTCGGGGCTCTGTGGGTGCCAGGGGCTGGGGCGAGCGGCAGCGCTGGGGGTGGTTTGAGCGCCCTCTCCTGGCTCTGCTGAGCAACAACGGGTGTGTGGAGCACGGGGACTGGGCTGCTCGGAAGCATCCCCAGTGTGGGGAGAGGACCAAGGGCACCAGGGATCCCAGGGACACTTAGAGGGGAACGTGTGGCAGTGCACATCCCTCGGGGCAAGAAAATATCCATAGCTGCAGCAGAGAAAAAACAGGGTCCTGAGCTGGGCTAGTTAACAAAAGACCCCCGGGCACCAAGCTGGGGGGGCTGCCTGTGTCCCCCCATCTCCTGCCTTGCAGCATCTGGAGCCCACGCGTGGAGTGTGGCTGCATTTCTGTCCTTCCTGCCATGTGGCTCATCCCATCCCGCTGTTTATCTGTGGGTTGAGTCACCTTCCCTGGAGGGGTTTAAGGCATGGGTGGACAAGGTGCTTAGGGACATGGTTTAGTGTTTGATAGGAATGGTTGGACTCGATGATTCGGTGGGTCTCTTCCAACCTGGTTGTTCTATGATTCTGTGATTTGATGAAACTCTTGGACAGACACATCTCTATTGCACCAGACTGTGCTTGCAGACACGTGAGAACAATAACGAAGCTGGGCTGTAGCACATAATTACCGTGTTGCCAGAGAGCCCTTCTTATGAGACGAATCATGAATGGAGCTCGTTGAGTCGCCTGCTGCAAGCCCATCTTGGCTTTGCTCCAGGGATGCAGATCAGACCCCAAGGCTCCTGCACAAGGTGTCTTCCCAGACAGGGGACAGGACAAGAGGGAATGGCCTCAAGCTCTGCCAGGGAGGTTCAGTCTGGACATCAGGAAAAAGATTTTCACAGAAAGGGTGATTGGGCACTGGCAGAGGCTGCCCAGGGAGAGGGTTGAGTCACCTTCCCTGGAGGGGTTTAAAAGACAGGTGGACGAGGTGCTGAGGGACATGGGTTAGTTGTTGATAGAAATGGTTGGACTCTATGATCCTGGAGGTCTTTTCCAACCTAGTGGTACATCCAGAAAAAAGATTTTCACAGAAAGGGTCACTGGGCACTGAACAGGCTGCCCAGGGAGGGGGTTGAGTCACCTTCCCTGGAGGGGTTTAAAAGACGGGTGGACGAGGTGCTGAGGGACATGGGTTAGTTGTTGATAGAAATGGTTGGACTCTATGATCCTGGAGGTCTTTTCCAACCTAGTGGTTCTGTGATTCTGTGACAGCCAAGAGATGGGCCAGCTTGGAGCTGGCTGGGCTCTGTTAGCACCAGAGTGGCGGAGGGAGGGACCACGATGTCGGAGGTGGTGGTCCCGATGCTGCTGTTGGAGGTGCTGGTCTTGATGCTTCTGGGAGCAGATTCTCCACGGCCACAGGTGGAGCAAGTCTTCATGTCTTCGAGGTCCACGCACTTTCTCAGCAGTGTCGTTCCCTCTGAAGTGAAGGCCGTGTGGTCCCCCCCTTAGCAAATACTTGATTCTTAAGGAAGGGTCCACTGAGCTGGTTCCTTGTTGCGCTGCAAATGAGTCACGGTTCTCAGAGACGCTCCGGTCACTGGGCTGGTGCAGTCGGGTGGCCCAAGCTGAGTGCTGGCTAAAATTACATCGAAATAAGCACAGCAGAGATGCTACACACAGTCTAGCATGGCAAATTGGCCTGGATTAGACCCGGCGTTACTGCAGCTGTGAATTATACGGAGGTTAATGTTTGGGTTTCATACCAGATAATTTATAGAGAAGTCCAGCGATGGGCTTTTGTCTCCTTTGATGAAAGTTCATCTGGAATAACAACACTCGGTAGAACCTGGCACTTGGATTGCGCTGCAAACGCGAGCTCTTCTACTTCAAAGCAAGATGTTTCCATTTAAAAACACTGTTAGCGAGAACAAACATCTCTCTATTGTGGAGTCTCCTTGCTCTTCCCCTCCGCTGCAGTCATCTGGTTCAGATTAGCCCTGGATGAGATCCCGTTCTGCTCAGGGAACTAGGAGGAGAACTTGGAGCTATTTCTACCCATTTCAAGTATGAATTGAATGTGGTGCACAAATGAAAGCGCAACCAGCTCCAACATGTGAAGGGAATCAAAGAGACATGGCAGCTCCTCCCAGTGGAAAATCACTTCTAACAGAACGGGAGATGGAGGGTGGGAGCTGAGTTTCTCACCTTGGTTCCTAACACCCAGGTAACCACGAGCACCACTAGCAATGACTCCTGGCCTAGGGGGAAGCTGTGGTTGGAGTTCAGGTTTGGGGAGCAGCCCAGCTCAATTCAGTTAGGGCAGCACTGGGGTATGGATCATCCTCCGTGCCAGCTGGGAGTGGTGGATCCCAAACCACTCTCCTGCCACCTCATCCCAGTAGGAAACTGCTGTTTTCTCCAGCAAGGATGAGGGAGAACCTTCTTCACTCACCTCCCCAGCAAGGGTGCTGGCAGCCTTTACCAGCTGGCTGGGAGGAGAGCCGCCTTCTCACGAGCAGGGAAAAAAATTCTCAAGAAAAGCCAAGCAAGAGGGAGCCTCTCAACACCAGCAAGTCAAATCCAGCCCCTTCTTGTGGCTTGTTGTTTACATAGCGCCTGTTCCTAGCCAGCTCTTGCCATAGCTGCTAATTTGATAGCATGTGACGGAGCGGAAACACTTTGCAGAAGTTGACAAAGAGCAAAAACAGTCGTCGTGTCAGAGGCTGGAGCAAAGCGAGAGAGACGAGGCGAAGAGCAGTTTAGATTTTGGGTTGGTGTGTTTTGAGGAGATAAAGGATCAGGTTGATAGGAATGGTTGGACTCGATGATCCGGTGGGTCTCTTCCAACCTGGTGATTCTATGATTCTATAATTCTAGGTTGGTCAGGTTGGAAGGGACCCTAATGCCCATCCAGTTCCACTCCCCTGCCATGGGCAGTGACACCTCCCACTGGATCAGGTTGCTCACAGCCCCATCCAACCTGACCTTGAGCCCCTCCNCTGGGCAACCTGGACCAGGGCCTCAACAACCTCACAGAAAAAGAATTCTTCCTACAATCTCATCTCAATCTCCCCTCTCTCAGCTGAAAACCGTTCCCCCTCATCCTGTTCCTGCACTCCCTGATCAAGAGCCCCTCCCCAGCTTTCCTGGAGCCCCTTTCAGTACTGGAAGCTTCTCTAAGATCTCCCCAGAGACTTCTCCAGGCTGAACAACCTCAACTCTCTCAACCTGTCCTCATACAGGAGGTGCTTCCACTCTCGGATCATCTCTGTGATCTCCTCTGGACCTGTTCCGATATCTCCATGTCCTTCCTGTGCTGAGAACTCCAGAACTGAACACAGGACTCCAGGTGAGGTCTCAGGAGACCAGAACAGAGGGGCAGAATCCCAAGTGCCTGATATAAATTTCTGTTTCAAGGCAGTCCAGATCCCAGCCTGTGCTAAGCCATATTTTTCTGCCACAGACGAGCTGACGTTGAGTTTGGGAACCTGGAGAACACAGTAGCAGATCAGAAAGCGCTTGGGTGTGGGAGGTTTCCTTGCAGCAAAAAGGGGCATGGAAACGGGGTCTCCATTTGAAGTGGAGCATCCTGGCAAGAGTCCTGGACTGCGGGAAGCCAGCCCAGGCAATTTAAGAAGGGTTTTCCATAGCTCGTGCCTGTAGTTTGGTGAATGTGTTTGGCAGTGGCCTCCAACATGCATTTTAAAGGGAAACCTGAACCGCCTGGCCCGCTTACTCTTTTTCCTCTCTCAGCACACGCACCCCGAGTCTCCCTGGACTCGGAGGCAACAAGGGGGAGGCTGACGCCGTCAGAGTGGGCAGAGTGACCAGGTCCCCTCAATCATGGCCCCGGTGGGCAACGTGCCAAAGGTTCCCTACGATGATCACGTCGCCAGAAATGGGATCTGCTCCCCAGCTGGAAGACCTCACGCGGTGCTTGGGAAAGGGGTTGGCGAAGAGGCAACTGAGGGGAGCCCACCAGAGCCTCCTGCTCCCCCCGGCTCACCCAACTTCTTCACCTGTCTGCACTTCCCACCCGGTTTTTCAGGATGAGCTGAGAAATGAGCCCCAAATCGAGCACTTCAAGCACCTTTGGTGTGTCGCCTTCCTATGACCCTTCTTTTTGGGTGCTGAGCTGCATTTTTGGGGCACCAAGCCTAGGGCACCAAAGCATTTTTAGGGGTCTGAGCCTGAAATGCATCACAACATTTTGGGGGTGAATCCAAGGCACCACAACATTTCTGCGATCCCAGCCCGGGGCATTTTCAGGTACCATGGTATCTTTATGGGGCTGAAGCTGGGGTGCCACAGCCTTTTGGGGGGCTGAGCAAGGGGCACCATAGAATTTTGGGGGGGTTGGGACCAGAATGCACTGTAATGCCTTTCAAGTGTTGAGTTTGGGGCACGGTGCAGCATTTGGAGGGGCTGAGCCTAGAGTGCACTGCAGCGTTTTGGGGGGCTGAGCCCAGGATTGCCTCTCAGTATCTTGGAGGACTGAGCATACGGGATCATTCGCAGGGATGCTGAGCCCAGATGCACCCCAGTATCCCAGGGCTGAGCCTGCTACCTCGGCAGCCCCAGTAGCCCCAGTCCAAGCAGCCCCAGCTCCAGGCACAGCAGCAGGGGCCATGTTTGCCCTCTAGCACTGACCGGCTCCCGGCACAGCCCGGGATTTGCGGGGTGCTGGGCTGGGGCTGAGCCCCTGGTGCCAAACCCAACCCTGTGGCTCCATGCGGGACCTGGGCTGGGATAAGAGCACAAAGCCCCTACTGTTTCCACCAAAGCAATAAAATAATGACATTTTTATCAAACTGTAGAGTGTTCTCCTGTACCAGGATCCGATGGGA
>WAAB01019478.1:562084-586986 GCA_013389865.1 Piaya cayana | reverse complement strand
CAACCCCTGCCGTACAGACTTCAAACTACTTGTAAACACCCGTACAGAAGGCATTTTAGAAGGAATTTTTAAAAAGTGCCAAAAGTAGATGATGGCAGGTCACAGCCAGTAGATGAAACCCAAATCTACCAGCAAGTCTCTGCCAAACCCTTCTGGGTCGCCTGCACTTTTCCACAGGCTGATATCCTTCTCTGGGGCAAAATCATCTCAGTAGATTCATCCACAAGGATAAACCTAGTCTACCGAGCACATTACAGCTATTTACACTTCTAAAAAGACATGGTTACTGGCTCTGTAGATTACATAAGTAGTTCCAATAACAGAGAAGCTCTTTTCTCTAAAAAAGGGCCCAACAGCGTAGAGGTGATTCACATCTTGATGTCTCCCTTCCAGACAGGGGAGCCAAGTATCAAAAGGTGCTCTTCTAAATTTTATGACAACATCTCCATGCTTTCATTTTCCAAAACTGTCTCAGTCAATTGTGGCCTCTGTCCCTATTACCACATGTAAATTGAACCTACATAGGCTCACTGAGCTCCATCACCACAGGAACAAAGTTAAAATCATTATCAGCTGCAAGGCACTCCAACTTCAGTTGTGCAGCCTGCACAATTCAAAACTGATTTTCGTCTTAATTTCCATACAGTTAAAAAGAAAACAACAATAAATTAAAGAACTTCTATTGCACTTGGAAACCTAGTGGTAAGGACAAGAACATATATATATTGAAACAGAACATATGACACATATTGACGTGTTAATGCAAGCTTTTACCTCCACATTAAGACATATGTTGTTAAGAAATACAAAGTGCAAAGACCAAGATCAAGGTCCCTCAGTGCCAAGTGCCCACGGAGCACACAGTTGGAATCACTTTGCCATCATGTTTACAAGTTAGGCAGATAAATACTGGGAGAGGACACAAAGGGCCAGAAAATGAACTAACCCACCCAAGGCTTTCCAGATGACTGCCAGAATAGTCTGTAATCCAGCTAGTATTACCTCTCCACCCACTCAGCAGCAATGTCCTCTATTTTCTTCAAAAGCGGGCTGCTTCCATCCACCGCTGCTGCACAGCTGCCCAGCTCTGTGGAACACTGGGTAACCATGGTGTTAAGTCACTTTGCTGGCTAAACATGGCGTTAAGACACTTTGCTGCTCTAATCAATACGTCACTGGAGCTGTGCAGCACTTAATTATATAAATGAGGAGATGTGTATACTGATCCTAAACCTGTAATAAAAGAGGTCTACTGATGCAACAAGAACATGCAACCCAGCACCCAGATTATGGATGGGTTGCATAACATCTTGAACAACTAAGCATTCCGGTGGCTAGCTGCAAACTTGTACAATGCAGATCAAGTTTTCCTAGAGCCATCACCTGTCCAACCACGTGAGATACACTCAAGCACACCCTACCTACCTCTCTTGCCCCAGAAGCTCAAAGATGAAGGTGGAGGGCTCAGTGTTTCAGCAGACATGGCATCCACAGCAGAGCAGAAGAGATGCTCAAAAGCAGTCAGTCCTTTTCCCAAATCTTCCTTCCAAATTCACATTCAAAGTCAATGGATACATCTAAAGTGTGTTCTAGGAACCCCTTGTATCACACAAGTAGTGCTTGCTCCTCTCAGCATTAACATCCCATTAGAGATAATGTAACTCCAGTGAAACCTGTTCAGTTTACAACTGGGGTGACTTTTGTGCAGCGCCATGTGATTTAACTCACAGCTGCAACCTTGTTAAGAAAGCATTATCAGCACAGGGGCAACAGAGAGACATCATTCATCAACTGCAACAACAAATAAGGCAATTTAGGTATTCAATGAGCACTCTGTATGAACAGTTCATGAGAAAAAAACACTCCTACCCCAAGATTTCTGAGTGTGGGTTTTTCACTGAACAGGCTCAAATACTCAGTATTTGAGTATTGACTTCTATTCATAATATCGACACAGCATAAAGCATAAATCATTAGGCTTGAAATATTCTTTTATACTGACTTTTTATGTCAATAAACATGGTACCAAATTGCAGCTTGGCAGCCTAATTTTACCTTCTTTTTGTAAAGTCCTCAGATGAAAAGCACCATGCCAGCATCACACCTGTGAACTGGTTTTGAAAAGCAGTCGCGGTCAATCTGCATGTTCAGTACTAAAGGACTCAAAAGAAAACTGACCATCCTACAACTGCAATGGGAAGTGTGAAAGTTATCAGCTTAGAAGCTGCTTACCAATATTTGTACATATATGTTCAAACAAAAGCCTCATCAAGAGATGCTATGCATTGTCTAGAAAACCTTTAAAATGACTAGTACATCACTTCTTAGTAAAATGCCATAGCCTTATTCCTCATTCACCTGTTAAAAAAAAATCCCAAACTATTAACTCCATCAAAATCCAGACTGGAACTTTTTACTTCTACATATTACTCTTCCTGCACACCATTCCTCCTCCACATTCCCAGTTCTTTCCCACCTGTACCACAGTCCATGAAAGGCAGAAGAAGTGATGCCAGCAGCAAAGCAGGCAATGATTGAGGCAAGGTGAAGCTGCAAGGGGAGACTATGATTTTCAGAGATTATTGAGGAGTCTCTGAATGAAACCTCTGGGCCTACTCTTTACCAAAGGGCCTGTAGTTTTTTTCACACATAATCAGTGAGTACAATGTGTATTGGCACACACTTAGTTCTGACCCATCTGAGCCCCTGCAAAGCAGGCTGAGCACTCAGGCACTTCAGAGCAGAAGCCATAACACTGTTATTTGCACAAATATCACTGAGTGCACAAAGGCAAAGCTAAGAGAATTAAATTGCATTTGTGTTTTGTTTCCTTTATGTACAGAATATTTTTTGCCAAGACAGAAGGTAGCACGGAGTGCTGGTACAAGCTGTTTGTAGCTGCAGCAGATCTGCAGTTACTACATCAAGGTGGATGCCTGGAACCCACCAGTGTGCAACCACAAACGACCTTTTACCCTGCAACTACTTCAGCAGTCTAATTTGTTTTCATATAACTTCCCCCCGCAGATGTTTTCCTTCAGTTGGGTTCTTTTTCCCCTTCTAAAGAGGCAGACACCTGCAACAATAATATCTTTGAATGTCTTCATAACACATCATATAGAAGAGCAAGAGACATTAGTAAATGGCATTAGCACATGGCACAGATTTTGCCCAGTATCCAAACAGGACAGTGCCTCTATAACTCCAAGGTGCGTGCCAAGGAAGGAAGTAAGGTTTTGTCAGCAGCAAAGATCCCCAAAACAAATCATCAAACGTCTATATAAACAGCATCTTAAAGCCTGACATCAAATATATCCTAAAATTATCTGAGTCTGCTACTGCTCTGCATTCATGCAAAGTGAAATTCTGGCTGTGCTTGCATCCTCTTACGTGTTTTGCGCATGAGCTGGAAGTGGCCAGACTGCGACCTACTCATTATTTTCTCTGCAAAGAACACTCCTCCCCACTTCATCATTAATCAAGATACAAACAGTGACCAAACTAGCACTGCAATGACTTCATTACCAGCTGCTACGCACCATGGAAAAAAACCCAAAACCAAATTACATTAAGACTATCAAATCTTACTACAGGTACACTGGGTAATTAGGCAACTTTGCTGACGTATCTGCTAATACTTTCCTTTATGGACTTACTGCATCTCTCCTCTCAACCAACGCCTGAAGCAAAGAATCTTTAGTTAAAGCACTGACAACAGCTTTTGCCCAACTGACTGTCCCCCCCTCCTCAAGCAGATACAGCAAAGTAGCTTTTTACCCAGTTCAACGAACACTGAGGGAAAAACAAGAAGGTAAAGCCGACTCATTGCCAGGACACACCCTTCTTCCAGTGCACCTGTAAATGACCGCTTGTGCAACACCATCTAAGTGTCAACAGGAGCTGTAGGCACTACCCAAGCACGCACACAGTAATAAAACAAGGGCACTACCCGCATTTCCACGTGCACGTAGGGTTTCCAAGTGCCTATCTAACTATCTACATCTATGCAAGTGGTGATTCATCTCTTGTTAGCACAGCCTGGAATCACTTGGATCTTCTCATTCCTGTATTCTTGCTATTGTGGTTAATCTTCTGGTTAGATATTGCCTGCCTACCTCAGGATTTGATCACCACACTGCACAGCATCAAACAGGGTTAGCTAGTAAGAAAACAAATTTAAAAAAATTAAATTTTAACTGGTCTTCCTGAGCTGGGAAAGACTTTTCAATGGCGTGCATTGCTCTTCCAATACTTTTGAGGATCAGGAAAGTCTTTGCTCCTTGCTTTGCTTCAGCTGACCATAGCCTGCTTGTGGTAACACATACCATTAACATGTGACCCAGGATGGTTTTTGCTGTGAGTTGGGCAAAATGGACAAAGGAGCACACAGAGATGATGGCCACAGGAAGCAAGGCGCAGGTACTAATGTCCACCTGGCTGACAGCCCATACCATAAGCACAAGCTCTCCTCATGAACAGGCTGTAGGAGTCGCCCAGTTCCACAGCACAGCCCCAGCTGCTGTCCCTGGGAGTGTCCTGCACATGGAGGAACTTGTCCATGTATGTGATCCATGCAGAGAGCAGGAGCACAATGCCAGGAGACTGAGGTTCTCAGAAAGCATCACCTCTCTGCACACAGCGTGCATGCCACATACAGCATCAGAAGACCCATGCACAGATGCTCAGGAGTTTGTCCCACAAGAAAGCTTTAGTGCTACAAATTTAATCATCACTTAACTACTGTCCCAATAGCATAAATAAATCCCATATTCCAAGGAACAACCTTAGAAGCAAAACAGTGCTCTATAAAGTATTTCTTTAGACAGGTACTTCTCCCTAGCTGTGCCCTAAAGACAGGTCCTAAGTCAGTGTCTAAACCACTGATCTAGTTGTCTGGTTTTAGGGCACCAGTTTGCTCAACTCTTTGTTATTTTTCTCCTGAAGGAAAATTTTTTAAGGCAGGGACGGTACCATGGTATTTAATATTGTTCTTACCTTGGGTCAAATACCTTTATTTTCTGTGCTTTTCATTTGTTGATGCACAAGTTACCTTTTTCCAAGATAACAATTTTACTTTTGTTTCTTTTTTTCCCCTCCAGGTGTCCTGCCCTTCACAGCAGCAGGCTTAAACCTAAACGTTATTCCACAGATAACATCTATTGCTAAACAACTTTTTTTCTGATCTATACTTACAAAGCACTTCAACATACTCTCAATTAAAATGGACACTGTGATGTTTAAGGGCACACACACTATTTCCATAGCATGTTTAGGACTAGAAAGACAGATCTACATCATGGAGAACAGTGACACAGTTGCCAAATTAGCTTATGCGCATTACACAAATAATAAGAAATAATATGCTTTAGATAAATGAACAAATGCTGGTATTTCTATAAATGACAGAAAACAAAGACACTAGAACTTAATGCTTGCCCAGAAACCTAAACACAGAATGGGTTTAGACTAAAAAAGTCTTCCAAGCACATCTTTCCTGATCCTTTTCACCTACCTCCTAGACAGAGGAAATGCTCATTATGTTTCCCCCACCAAAAGAAAAACGCAAGAGATGCAAGTGTACAGCAGAAGCATTTAGCACCAGAGGTTGCTAGAGATGACAGATAAGCCCCCAGATCCTAATAAGTGATTGGTGTCACAGGTGAAGAAAGCCTCATAGAAAATCTCTTCAACAGCCAGCTTGCAAAAGGCCAACAAATCCTACAGCTCTAAGACCTCTCAAGTACAGCTCTGACACTTAACAGCACCAGGAAAAGACACAGCTAAGCTTTAGTGATGCTCTTCTGCAGGTAGTTGCTGAGCAGTCTCCCCATCGAGGGCTATAGCTCAGTGAGGTTTCAACAATTGGTTTAAGCCAAACTCAAACAGTTGCCACCAGGTGGTCCTGTCCTCCCCAGAGGTGCCACCATCCACAAGTTTTCTGGATCAAGGGTACAGCTAGGCAGAGATTTATATTTCTTCTGCCAAATTAGTTTTCATCTGGAACAGATTCCTGGATCCATGAGAAGGAGCTGGAGTGCTGGGACAAGCCCGAGGAAAGCCCTGATACAGCCAAGCCTAGGTCAGGGGTGAACCAGCTGAAGGACCCAGGATTCTCCCCAGGGGCATAAGGGAAGGGAGGAAGCGATCTGAGAACTTAAGGTGGAGAAAGGACAACCAGCAGAAGCCGTTTAACTCCTAAGCAGAGATCTTTCCATGTGAGCCTTCAGAGTGGCAGTAGGCTAGAAGGTACGCACGCAATTAAGAAGGAATGGGAAAGATGAGGTCAGACACAGAAACAGAAAAAACCCAAAGTTTTTCCAGTTTCTACAGCAGATAAACATCTACCTACTGAATTTTTTATTATTATTATTTTAGGGTGAGAGGTTTTTTCTGCTTTTGAGCTTTTGTAAGATGACATAAGGGTCAAAAGAAAGCACTAAGATCATTCAAGTTCCACTGCAGGGTGAAAAATTTCACCTCCATTTTCTCCTCAAGCATGACTTCAGGATTAGATCCATCTCCAAATGCTTACAGGAGCAATTCAAAGTTGGAGACCAAGCCAAATAACCTCAAAGGATCTATCTGTCTTCAGTAACTTTTCCACAGCTTGAACTACAGCTGTTTTCCTTCCCAAATTCCACCTCCCAACTGCCAGTGCATCAGGAAAGGAAAGGAGCAAAGTGCTTTGGTTGGAAACACAAGCTCAGCATGGAGATGCAGCAAAACATCATTCTGGCGATGCTGCCAGCAAAACTCCACTCACTAATGCACAGACCTAGATCCTTGTGTGCTCCAGCAGAACACTTAAGGTTGGACTTTCTTTTTTCACTCTTAAGGCTACAGAACAAAGTTATGAGCCAACCAGGACTGAAAACTTTCTCTCCACCTCTGGAACCAGCATCTCATTTCTCTGACCTTTAAGGTCTAAAAAGCAGGTTCTTTTTTTGAATCTCACATACCCCACCTGACCAGGGTTAGAAGCTCCTGTGCTGGTTGCAACCAAGGAAATTAAATACAAAGCATTAAACAATGTGGAGGGTCAGACTTAAACCAACAAAGACAAGGAAATTGCAAGTTAAGCCTCCTGTTCTGCCCTTGATTCACCTTGTTTTGTTCAGCCACCGCTCTGTTCCCAGACTACTCTTCTAAGTAGTCTAAAGCCCAAGAGCAACAGGACAAAGAAAACAGCATGGCCTAAACATAGATGGCATTTATTCCTATCAATTAGGCTGAGGTTTGATGTAAATAATAACCTTTTTACCTGGCTTGGAAATCTGCAAAGCCAGCAATGTTTAGCAATTTCTTGTCCAGTCTGTGCTACACCAAGGACAGAGTAAAAATCACCTGGGGCACCTGGTGGGCAAGATTTCCACTAGCTAGTTTTACACCTTCAATAACTAACCACAGACCAAGCTAGTCATCTCCTCCCTGCCTATAGACCAGTTTGTTTTGGTGATTTTTAGGATGGAGGAAGCATGCTCTGAGGGTGCACATCATCTCATTGCTTGAAAACGTCTGCAGAACTACTTTGGTTAGCACTTGCTTGGGTTTTTAGCTGGCTGACGTCAAACAAGATAATTCTCGTCCTCCTGTAGTAATCATCAGTCTGTTGCTAAGAGCTAAGCACTAGAATCTCCAGGAGAGCCAGAAGCCCAATTCCTGGGTGCTTTCAACATTGCTCAGCAAAGTGTGCAGTGGTTTTACACTAAGCAGGTCCTCCAGGTCAGCAACAATACTCATCTGCCTGGTATTACATACTCAACCTGTCTACCTGCTGCCTTACAAGGGCACAGTGCGCAGCCCCCTGCAGGACCAGGGCACAAGAAAAAGAGAAGGAAAAGACAAGGAGTAGTGCAGTCTGCTCCTTCCACAGCTATGGGAAACTTCCATTTTGCATAGAAAGCGCACACACAGGTATGCTTACATTGCCTTAGAGCAGATTCAACTATATCTCAGGGCTTCCAAAGGGAATTTAAGTTATATTTTTATAGAAAAAGCAGCAAAGGTTAAATTAAAATATTTATGAAAGTAAGAAATCTGAACAGTTGCAGCTGATAATGACAAAGTACCAGACAAATTTCATAAATGCAACCTCCAAATTATTAAAAAAACAATAAACAGTGTGTAATGCAAAAGGATGTTTGCTATCACTGAAGAAAAAAAAATCCTGTCTTAAAGGCTATTGTTTTCGCAGATATCAAACCTACCGGAAATAACCAGAGGAAGCTTCGAATTTGAGATTTTGTTTCACTGTTTCTTCATACAAACAATCAGTGACTTAAAAATGCAGCCAGCATCATGAGTGAGATAAATATAGGCAAAACAGAGGTTTATCTTGTTATATAGTTTTTTATGTATCACCACAATACAGATACCTATCAAGCAGTGAAAGACACTCATCGACATTGACAGCTAGAGGTTAGAACTCAATAGGAAACTTCAAACGTAGACTTGGAGTCGCTGAGGCAGGGTCATGTTTGGATGTCAACAGCTTGTAAATCCACCTACACTGTTCAAGTCCTGAAGCACTTGGGATGGAAATACTGCAGTGTAATAATTTTTTTACAAAAGAAAGATCCTTATGGCCATTTTCATCACCCAGAATCCCATTACGAGCACATCTGGTTTCTTCTTTCCAGCAAGGCTTGCTTCTAGAGCAACAGTCCAAGAACAGGCAGCACAGTTTGGCTGGTGGTCCAGATGTGTTCCTTTCCTGTCCCTGTAGTCATGAGGACCTTCTCTGCCCAACATCTCCAGCAGGAGGGCATGAAGGACAAAACTCACATTCCACTATCTTGCACACAGAAAAATAAAGAGCAAACAACACTTCTCTTCCCCTGAAAGATTGCAACTTGAAGTGAGTAAAAAGCAGCACAAACGTGCTGGGCAAGATAACATTTTTCCTAATTAAAACAAAAAGCAATCTTTAAAACAATGGCTTCCAAGACAGTTGTTGTTCTTCATTGATAGCATATACTGTGAGAAACTACAAACATGTTTAGATCGTAGTCTCTATTTGCTACACTTCAGGAATGGATTAAAACCAAGTTTCAGAAGCTTGTAGTGAAATGCACTGAAGACCACTTTAAAATCAGTGCATTAAGAGAACATGTATATTACATAGAGGGGAAACATGGGATAGATATCAAGTGCTGTTACAAATTTAGAAAACAATAAAAGCACCTTTTATTCTCAATATATTATGGGAGGGATCCAATATACAACAAATACTTAACTGGAAAAAACACATGCTAAAGGTTACAAGCCCACCTTCTGATCAGATGCAATTGATTACCACCACAGGGCTTCTCCATAATGTTTTAAAGACAGGCCAAACTATCAACTCATCATTTAAAATATGGTTCAAAAAATCATTCCATTTCTTCTTTATATTGTCTTTCAACAGGACAAGTCTTCTCATGGTGCAATACAAAACTAAAGTCTTGGAAAGATGAAAGCCACAGACAAAAGTACCATTTCATGGACTGATGATGTGCAAACAATGCGGTGAACTGTTGTGGGAAACATCTGCATTAGGCAAGGAATGAGGTCCACTTAGAGAATCCATATCTCTATGCTTTCCAGCTGTAAAACCCACTCCCCTAATGCTGGATCTTACCCTTCCAGGAACAGTTCAATTCAGTCACCAGTTATAGGTCTTCCATCAAAAAAACATAGAGACATCCTTCTATGTCATACTACTTCCACAAGCAACTAGGTTGTTAACAAGCAGCACATGCATAGGGATGAGAAGATGGAGAAAGTTTATAAAAATGATTACTCACTATGAAAGTCATCTTAAACTTTCCACGAATCTGATTCCACACACACTTGTGGTACAGGCAGGTTGTATTATTCTCTTCTCTCTTGTCCAATAGTTGCTATTACTGGGCCTGGCAAGGCAGTGTGTGACACAGAAAAATGCAGCTGCATTTTTGGCTCAGAAGCCTCTACAAGAGCCTGAGTCATAAGCCAAAAGGGCCACATAAAAGCAACAGAAAAGAATGCAGATTCATTCTTCTTTTTATTGTAAGCATGTGTGTCTTTATTGGATGGCCCCGACACACATAAATGATGAAAACAGAAGTAATTTTGAAGTTATGAGAAGGAAAAAGTCCCTTCAGTCAGGTAACGCACGTTCCATCTGCCTAAGGCCACTTCAACACGCGATGGAAACACTACCACTGACCACAGCATCTGAGCCACACAACACAATACATGCTGAGACATGGCTGTGGGCTATGTTCCTCTGAAAGACTCAGGATAATGGCAGGATTTTTTTTACTTGGTGCGTTGGGTTTTGGGGGTTTTTTTTGAGAGACGGGGGCTGTGTGGCGTTATTTGCAGACTTACTCACTTATAAGGCCAATGATACCCTCATCCTAGATGCATAATGCTGAGCCACTGTCTCGCAGTAAGACATCCCTCATCCATCTGTTGCACTGCAAATGAAGTGTAAAATGCAACAATCTGTCTCAGATGTTATATTTTTAATCAAACAAAATTGACACATTTTACCATATTTGTTACTCTCACCTCTCAGGACTGATCAAATGTTTCAACCTGTTTTGGTTTTGTGTTTTTGTTTATTTTTTTTCATATCAAAGCAGTCCAAGTACCCCCCCTTCATAACACTGCCTGGAGCAGGTATGATAAACATGAGACAGAAAGGAGCATGAGAGCGATCTGGATTGTGTTCTGCAGAAAAATGTCTTAGGACTCCTTTATCACCAGCTCAGGGAAACTGTCAGTGAGAAGTTGTTCCCACACTACATCGTGTTGTCTGCCTGGAAGCAGCAGCCCAGCAGAACCAGGGTGGAGGAGAGTAGTGCAAAGGGAACAAGGCATTCAGAATCACCTTTTCAGTGAGGATAAACAGCACAAGACCATCTTATTTGCCATCCTTGGATGTTCTGTACTAGGTAGATGGAGCGTGAGAAGTATGAACACAATAGGTGTATAGAGGCAGTATCACACAATGCCGCTGGTGCACCTACTGAAAAGGTCCTTGCCCCACATGCTCCAGCTGCTGCAATAATAGCTAACCCACCTTGCAAAGAAATCCTTTACGTCCTTTATTCCTCCCCAAAAAAGCTGGAAAGCTAGTAGCTTGTTTCTTCACATTTGAAAGGGCTCTATCATCAAGCCAGCTCTCTTACCCAGCTTCTCTCCTGTTAAAAACCATCTTTGATCATTGCTGTTGGCCACACAAACATACTCCACCATCCATGATGATTAACAACCACAGCAAACATGTGCTTCCTCTCAGGTACACCATGTTCCCAGAAAAGCATTGCTGTTACAAGGCAACACAAGGGAGTGGCAAGAACTGGAAGGAAAGTACCCTAAGGCAGCCAGAAAATCTTTACCAATTTTTGATGCACAATTTTCCAGCCTTTTCTGAACTGGAGTGGCAGTAGGAAAGAACACTAAATATAACCCCATGCTTTCATGAGGCAAGGAGCAAAACAAGAGCAACAAGAGGAAATTTTCTCAAGCAAATGTCACCAAATGCATCACAGCTTAAATGGAAGGGATGAGCATCTGGGTCACTGCTGCTCAGACAATGATCACTTGTAGCTGGATGGAGAAAGGTGCTCACCACATGCAAAGAATTCAAAGATTATATTCAAATACAGTGAAGAAATTCTAGTACAACCCAAGACAGGAATGATAACAGCAGCTTAAGGAGTGTACCTTGAGAAAATAGGATTCATTAAGTTCTCATTTTGTAACTTCTCCCCAGTTTGAGGATCCAATCCTGTTCAATCTCCAATCAGAGCCACTCACTCTTGCTTTGTGTGAAAAGCTTCCCCACCTCCAACTTATCACCCTCCAAGAAGTACTGCAAGGGAAGGGTATGAAGGCTGATGTTGGATCCTTGGATCTAAAAGGAGGTTTCTTTCAGGAGCAGAAACTCCCGATTCCTCCCCATGAAAAGGCAACTCGCAGCAAGTTCATTACAATTCTGCCACCATCTCATATTGGTATAATGGTGCTTTTTTACTCCTGTATATTTCAGTCAGAGACAAAGGCAAGAACCACCAGCAATGCTCAACCAGCCGTGCTTTGGTTGGTTAGATGTTATAACACCAAGGTATCTACACAGGTCTTTGGGGCAATCTGTGCCAGGCAGTCTACAAACACTACGCAGAAACATTCCTGGGTCTCAAAGATATTATAATCTTCACTAACGGTCTTCATTACTCTTGAGGAAATGACAACCTCATTTTTCAGAGTGAGAGAGTCCAATGAATTCATCCTAAACTGGATGGAAATCTGGAAGTTCAATAGACATAATAAATTGTGCATTATCTTTATCACTGAGCCAGTCTTACACAACAAAATACATCTAAATCACACTGCAATCTGCAGATCCTCCTCCATGTGAACAGCAGCTCTGACTTTAGTGGTGCTATTCCCTTAAGTCTCGCAAAGAGTGGTCTTCTCTTTAATATTATGTAAACCATGGGTGAATTAAATTCCTCCCACACAAAAGCTCTCATATAATCCTTGCTGCAGCTTACTCCTGGATCAAAGGCTGAATATTCACCTTCACGCAGCTTCAAAAGTTGTACACTTTCCAGCATCACTGCTAGGCACTTTTTCTTTTTTTAAATGAGGAATGTACCATGAGCTGAAATAAGTGTTCCGGGGTGCTTTTCTTGCATTCCCTTGTAATGTAATAAGATTTATGTCCCTTGCAATTAAAAGAATTATAGTCTAACAGCATAGCTAGAACCTTACAAGGACTAAATATAGAGACAGACCTGGAAAATTACTCCTTGCCACCATCTCCAATAGTAATATTTCTTTCAGGCCTAGGGCTCTAAGCAACGATTGTGCATCAAGACCATCTTCTTGCCTGGACAAGTTTATTTGCTGTACATTTTTAGTAACATACAGATCACGGTAGCACAGAAGCTAAGCATAAAAGCTAACAGCAGTCAGAAAAGAACATGAACTTTTCCAGTGTTATCTGTAAGAGTCAAACACCATTTTGCAACACCATTTGCGCCAAAAACCCCACACTCCATCTATCTTTCTGCAAGAGGATTTCTCACCTGGCATCAATTATCACATTACAAGGTAACAAGGCACAGAGAAGCATATTTGCATTATACTGTCTTATAGGACCTGAATTTTACAGTTGCTTGAATAGCCCCAACACTGCACAGTAAAATGGAAAAGTGAATGACATCAGCAACCTCCCAACACATTCTCTAGCCAAATGTCTTGCTCGCACCTTTCCCCAAGTGTTCAGGAAGAAGCTAGGAGAGACAGTAAAGGGCACAGCACAGCAGCACTTCCACAAGGAAGGGGATCCTGCAATTGTAGGACTCCTCCTCCCCCTCCACAAAAGTCCAATTCAGATCTATAAATACGTCAGCTAGGTGTAAGGCCAAACACACCCGTGATTTCACTTGGGAAGTACAGATTACAATGTAAGTCAGCTTTATCTTAGAAGGACACATAGATAAATGTCACTGCTGAATCCCCACGAGTGGCTCTTCAACATCGCATGGTGCAATATGGACATAAGTTTAAGAAGAATCATAGATGCAGTTAAGTCACAGGAATACCAACAAGAGAACTCTCTAGTTTTTATATTAATTCCCTTTTCTTCTGCTTTTATGCATTTAATTTAAAATATCAGCCTGTGCAGTGGTAAATCTCTCCAATCTGTGCAGTAGATAGAGCAACGGGCAGACTTCATAGATGCTTTGACTAAATGCCAGTAACTTATTCCTTTAAATATATAATGTTCAATTAAAAAAAACAAACAAAACAAACCCCAAATTAAGCAAAATTGATTTGTTAGTCAGACCAAGGTCAGCTGATATAAATAAAGGGACTGCAATCTTAACAGATTTTTCCTTTTGCATTGTGGTAGCCTGAATACTTTGTTTCATAATGCAAATGCACCAAGGTCACGACTGAGTCAGCATTCAAATAAAAATTGTTCCAAGTCACTAAACATATCCCAGGTTCTTGTAATTCCCCATATAAATAAAAAGCAGCAACTGTTTATCCCTCCATTTCCCCACCATGTTACTGGTTTACACTCTCGTAGTTGAGGTAACCACACCAGCCAAGCAGCCCAGCACCTTTCATAAAGATTAACTTCTCAAATGGGCATAAACAAAGGTTCAGCTCCACCCAGCCCAGGTAAATGGCAGACACACAACATGCGGGGCTAGGGGCACAGCACAGAGATCAGCGAGTGACCTCATCAAAATCAGCTCCCCACCTAAAACTCCACTTGCAGCAGGGTAGTACTGAGTTTTGTACATTATTCAAGGTCCCATGTGTTTGTGGTACATCATTACTTCCTAAGCAAACTACTGGAAAAAATATGATAAAGAAAAAAGGTGATAATGACTGGTTGAAAAGAATATGGAAAGGAGCACAGCACCAAGAGCTAAAGCCATCCAGAACAGAATCTTATTTGTTGACAGTTCATGACAACTTGTAACATTGCCAGGAGCTGAGGAAGACTTCAAATTAGCAAAAACACCAACTCTCCCGTTCCTGCTGCACATTCAGCTCAATCTCACCCCATGATGACAGCAATTCAAGTCTAGCTCTTTCAAAGGACAGCAACTCTAAGAGTCCTAGGTACACTGGATATAATTAAGCTTAAAAAAACCCCAAAACCCTTAGCTTTGTAACACACGCCACTTTAACAAGCACTAACCTAGTTTAACTAAAATTGTACAACCAACTTCCTCCTTCCTTTCCTTCCTCTCCCACTCCTGGGAAAAGATGTGAAATACAAGTTGTTGCTGCAGTAGGCAAACATTAATAGTGACCAAAACCACTTAACCATCTATTCCTTTTACCATTCCTTTCATTTTTATTTTAAGAAAACCCACACAAACCCCCAAGAAAACTTCCAGCACAACAAAAGTTTTCCTTCTTTGCTAGATTGAATACAGACCTAATTAAGGATTAAGTGCAACTCAAATCTGAAGCCATAGACATCCAAGATTAAGAGATGCTGAGGGAATTGACTAGCAGGATCACACACAAAAAAGGAATTCAAAAAAGGAAATCATCCACGCAATGAGTTCACCACACAAGGGTAATGCAAGGAGCTGAACCACAGTACCCAGCACCTTACCAGGAACTATTCATGCATATTTTCAAGGACACACCAAACACTTCACATTTCACTAGGAAAAAAAAAACTTATGTTTTGTTACTCGGCTCTACCTCATTTCACTTTGTTCAAAACGTAACCAACATTAGGAGCATCATCAAATTCCTTGCTTTATCCACACCTGAATTAAAGCCTTGGCTGGGCAAAGGGAAGCAGACCAAGTTACATGAGCTTTTCTTTTTTCAGATGAGGCCAACAGAAAGTGCTAGTGCCAGCACTACACGTAACACAGGTAAGTCCCGGGGAGCTTCAGTGTGGATACAAAGCGATTTCAGCTTTTGGTGAAGCAGTTATTTCTGCATCTTGTTAAGACAATCCAGTGCTAAACTTGTTTTCAGATGCAGATATTAAGTATCTCTAGTACTGGTGAATACAAAAAATTTCAAAACATGTATAGGTCAGACAGAGGCAATGCGAGTGCCTCACAAAGGCAGCAGTTGACATTACAGGATGACTTCTGCAGAAGGAGCACCACACACCTCGTTACAATAGCTACATCAGTTCCAGATGATCCCCCAGTTTCTCCTGGAAAAGTACCTTCTCACTCTGTCCCTGTTACAAGCAGCACAAAAACACTTTTGGCTCGTAGCCTTCACCCCGCATCCATCCCCAACCTCAATCCAGGCCCAGCTGCTGCCCTTAAACTCTTCTCCAGTTCCAGGGATCACCATGCCCAACATGGGCAGAGAAGCAGCTGAGACTCATTCACCTCCTCCCTGGGGAAACTAATTAAAGACCAAACTATTTCCCTAACAGGCAACCACCAAATTTTTTTTGCAGTGCCTGTGAGAAACACATGCCAGGACCTGGAGCAAGAAATACTTTGTTTGCTTTGAGGAACCAATGCCTAAGCTCAGGGGTGAAGGGAAGAGGTCAATATGCCCATGGGTGTACCTGGAATAGGTCAAGGAGAGGCAAGAACCCCTGTCAGCTTCAAGGGGACTGTTACAGAGGAGCTCACAGAGTCATAGAGTGGTTTGGGCTTGAACAACTTGAAAAATCAACTAGTCCAACCCACCTGCCATGGGCAGGGATATATATCACTAGATTAAGTTGCTCAAAGCCCCATCCACCTTGACCTTGGATACTTGCAGAAGAGGAGCGAACATAAGTCCTTGATCCACAAGGGACAAATTCATGAACCCATGGCAGGAAAGATGACAAGGAAAGAATTGATGGCTTGGGTCAAATGGAAGGAGTGAGCAAACAAGAGAACTGGGCCAGGGCAAACCTGCATGACTCAGCCAAGCCCCTGCACACCAGGACCTGAAAATCTCCACGTCTGAGTGTGTACACATGCAAACATAATAATGTTTTTCAAACCTACAGAACTTTTAAAGGACTGCAAGTGCTTCATAAATATTAATTAGGCAATGTTTCCTGCAAAAGAGAAGCATAAGATGGAGATACAGCAATCTCGCTTAATATTTAACAGTATAACAATTCAGGCAGCAAAAACTACTTTTAAGTCACATACCCACACAACTACTCCTATACCAAAGGAATCAGGTTGCATCCTACAGCCAGGCTGTACAGTGCTTGCTAAAAAAAGCCATTTGACTTCAGGCTCCTGTTCCAGTGTGTGACCCAGTGCCTTACACACTGCAAACGATCCCACTCCAGCAGTCTCGCTAAGCCATTCCTTGATCACCAGCCAAACCTAACACAGAGGTAATCTTACCCAAGTAGCACCAGTACATAGCTGTAAATTGTGATTTTGTGCTTGAATTGTCTTAGCTGCCTCCCCTAGTGTTATGGTCACATAAGTTATCTTTGGCAATTTCTTTTTAAAGTTTGTGTTTTACAACACTGATTTCCCTCAAAAATATATATTTTTTTAAATTACTTTTATTAGGTCAACCACATTTGCCAGGTTTTAACAGTCTACTTTTTCAGCTGCCTAATTTCAAGTTCACCTTTATATAGCTTAAAAGGAGGCAAAAAGTCACCACAGCAAGTAAGTGGGATGTGATGCTTAACATCAAGGTCTACACAAATAGAGTTTACAGTACCAGCTGAGGGTCAAGAATTGTGAATTTATGCTACTACACAGAAGAATTAAGGAAAGGAAAGGAGGAAACCTAGCCAAAACTTGGAAACGTATACTCCTGATGAATGCAAGGGTACTAGGAAAAAGCACATGTGAAGTCATACTTTGTTTTATTCAGGGGAAAAGCCAAAGTCTACAAAAGCCAAGCTGAATTTATTCTATGTAGTGGTAGGCACTGGAATACAGCAACGTTACTAATGGACATGGTATACACAGAGCATTTTTTTTTTCCAGTTCTTGAAACTCTGTCAAGTCATAAGCTTTTTTATGAGAACGTTGAAATGGATGTTGATCAGAGCAATACCCACATGAGTTTTAAGTTTCACCACCACTTAAAGGCAAGGGCTTCCCCTCCCCTCGCAGATCTGCAAATTTGTATTTTTCTTAAAGGCCTGATGAACTAAAAGCTCATACAACCTCAGTCTATGAAGATACTGAATTCACTTTTGGATAATGAGCTGAACTCAGGCCTTGAAAGCACTAAGAATGCCTCCACCCTCAAAGCTGAAGTTCCTCAAAGGTAAAATTTTACATCTCACATATGAAAAATAGTAGCTATTTGGTAAACATAATTAGAAAATCAAAGGTCACCTCATTACCAAGAACACTATTCTCTTCCCAATCCTTCCCCATGTTCATCACCTGCTTTTTCCAAGTCCTATGCTTTATTTTTCAAAAAGATAACATTGTTTCATAGAAACTCAAGTAAGTTTGGAAATACAAGGCTGCTGGCATCCAGACAAGCGATCAATCATTTTGATGTTGCATCTAATGTGATAGCTAGAGCTTGAACTGAGTTGGAAATCTACATAAAAACTAAGGGCTTTTTTCCTTTCTAATTAACACAGCAATGAAATTTATAGCCTGGCATGGAAACTTCTCTCTAGTGTTATGTTTTTTGGAATTACTCATCTACACTCACACTCCATAAGACTTTTTACAGCATGCTATCCAGAACTTCACCCTTTCCCTGCACAAAGGTTTTGATTTGGGAGTCCTCTGGATCAAACCAACTGTAGTGGCAAAGACGCTGCACCGGAAGACCTGCAAAATATCTGCCAACCTTAACATCTACTCATCCTGCATACCTCCTGTGTGCATGAGGTAACTTAAAAAAAATCAGTGTCCATTATCCATTCTATCATTGACATAAGTTTTAAGATACTAGTTAGGTGTTCGAGATGCACACCTTCATTTGCACAAGTTCAAGTGGCTAGGTTGTCTGAAGCATGGACAAAAGTACACAACCTACATCCAAATCCATCAGGTTTCCTAGGCTGGGAACTTCTGGATTCTTTTTATAATCATCTCAATTTATATTTATTTAAATAATTGCAAATATTGGTTTTAAATTTCTAGTCAGTGCTTTGTAAGACATCTCCAACTGTATCAGGATAAAGAGCTTACACTAAACAAAACAGTTTGTTTATAATAATTGTATAATACATCTAATAGGAAATACTTAGAATCCCACATGTGCAAAGCAGGACAAAATTAGAGCCTATCTCTCAACAAAGGGCTGCTGTCTCTTGCTACCAAGAGGCCAGAAGGACCACATGCACATCACAAGGCCTGAAAGTTCAAGTCGAGAAAAGCTGGTCTGCAGAACCTCCAAGTCCACCAGGCCCAGCTCACAAAAAGTAGAAGAAAACCCAAAACCTACCTCATGCCGTAGCAGCAGCAGCAAAATGCTTAGAAGACACCCGAGAACTAAGGGAGGAAAAACCAAGCCAAACCTAAACATACATACAACCCCAGTTAATACAAAGCTACAAGTAAAAAGCAGATATGAAGTCAGTTTGATTCACTCAGGACAAAAGTAAGGGACTACAACAGCCACCCAAGCTCACTTGGGGCAGTGAGAAAGAAGAGTTTAAGACAGTATGACCCTGACCTCAGGCCTTTCACACATTATTTGTGTTGGCTGTCCCACCACACCCTTGCTAAAGAAAGGCCAAACCAAAGAAATTTTTCTGTTACCTATTATCTATTTTATCTGCAAACACTAGAGAACACAGCATTTAGATGAAAGTTGGTTTATGTTAGACTCCCCTGATGTGGATGTAAAAAAAATGGGAGTAGGGTTCAGAGGGTTTTGTGTTTCAGATAATATCGGAATTTATATTAAGATTAAGTACATTAGAAAAATTGCCTATTCTACAAAAACCCTGTATCTGTTTCTACTGCTGACAACTACTCATCAAAACTTCTTAGGGTATAGCAGGCACTGGTACAGGAACAGGAGAAGAGGTCACCTTCAATGTGCAGACACCCCCAAAGTTGTAAGAGTTGCATAGATACCACAGTTGTAACCTAACAGCTTGAACACAGTGATATTACAATTTTTTATCTACAAATAGAAGAAGATTATGTTCTGGAAAGCTGAAAGTGAGTTTTAATGCTATCTTAAAATAATCATATACGCAAAGCAATTACTGACACAAGTACCCAAATGTGAAAGCAAGACAGAGCATCACCTTTTAAAGCACTGAGCACACACTGTCCTTCTCTTCTGAGCACATTAAGCAATTTAATGTTTCCGTAAAGATGGTTCTGTGTACCTAGGTCCTGTACTTTGTGTCATACTGATTTTGCACTCCAGAATTGCTTGTGCAACGATTAGCAGAACAAAGCTCTCCTCTTAGAGCTAATGCACTTTTGGGCTAGGACCACGAATAGAACTTAGACAAGATAAATATTTAAAATCATGGATACCTAGGGCAACCCCCACAGCACACTTACACGGCCTTTTGCCCAGTGACTGCATCGACTCTCCCCTCTATCTACAGATTGAAAAAGCATTTCTCCAATTCACACAAACAGCAGCAAGTCAATATTTAAAGGGAAACGAGAAACATAGCACTGAAAACTCCAAGGATTATTTACAAACAAGCTGAAGCCCTATAAACTTGGCTGTGGAAGAAAGATAATCTTCTCTAGCTTATGCCAAGTGGGTCAGACAGAGGAAGAATCTCAGCAATCTTCAAAGTCAAAGCAGATGGGGAAGTGAATAAGTGCCCATGTGAGTGAAGAGGAAACAAGCTTCTGTTCATTTTAACTTGTTTGAAAGCTTTGGTTTTCTAGATACTATCAAAATTTCAGACCTTTAAAGGACATGAGCAAAGCAGCTCATTTCTGTAACAAGATTACAAAAAGAGCACAGAAATTACTTAAGACTGCTACTGATGGGGGGAAGGGGGGGAAAGAGTCCTGGTGTTTGCAGATTGAGGATGTTGCTTAGCTGGGTAGTAGTGAGATAGAGTGGAAAAGAGGTACCAAGAGGCAGAGACTAGGAGAAATGTTCTTTGCTTTGTAGCTATGAAAAATTATCTTGGGAATCTTTATCATAAATACCACTGATAAGTATTTTTGTAGCAGTAAAGTAGGCTCTACTTCAGAGCTAACTGTAGCTCTAATTAGAGCATTTTAAAAAATAACACATGAGCTTATAACTAAGTTTTTTTATCCATTTTGAAATTTAAAAAAAGTGGTCCACACATGCCACAGAATGAGTATACATTACATTCCTTGAGAAGCTGAAGTTGACCTCTTGGTCCTTTCTCAAGCTTTACATCACTAGACAAGATCTGGGCCAAGACCATTTCCATACACAGGGATGCATCTCTGTCTCAAGCTAACGTCATCATCTAAGTGGTAAAACCCTAAATCCAACTAATCTCCCCCAGGGTTATGCTTTGGAACTGGGAATCTCTCCATCTGTCTCAGCAAAGTAAAAAAAATCACTGGCTGCAAATGAAACAGCACATTAACCACAGAACAATAGCCCCTCCAGTCAATGTGCTTTGTGCCACCCACCAAGGGCCAACGATTTTCTATCAGATCCCTCCCCTTAAAAAAAATATTTCATACTTTGAAAAAAGAGCTTGTGCAAGCTGACAACATGCAACTTCTTTTGGATCCATACCAAGGGAGGACGCCTTTCCTCTCTGAATTCCTGGGAGTTTTGCAAGTTTTCTGCAATCAGAAACAACAGACCCCGAAGGGCCACAGAAATATAGTTCAACATGTTGCTTTTAATGAGGAACTTTTAAACTGACCAAGCTGGGAACACTGGAAGGAAGAGCATTCAGTACTATAGCTTGCTAAGAGGACACAGGGAGCCAAGGACATACTGAGGAGATGCTCATCTTCCAAAGAAAATATTGCTGAAACAGGCATCCTTCCACCATTTATTTTAGGAGGCAGCTGCTCAGTGGTGTAACCCCTTCCACTGGTGTCTTCATGAATGTTTTTTTGCCCAAGACTTCTACTGGAAGAACCAGAGCTGCAAAACTTGTAAGAAAACTCTACAGGACGAGGCACTGAGGGGTTGCACAACATCAGTCTGCTCTAGATACACACATCTTCATTTACATAAACACATGTGGCTGGATTGTCTGAATTATGGGCAAGACATGAATAGGCATATGAAGTCCATGGGTTTTTTTCTGTGTCTGTGTATACTCACAGAATCACACAGAATCACCGGGTTGGAAAAAACCCATCGGATCATCGAGTCCAACCACTCCCACCAAACACTAAACCATGTCCCTCAGGACCTCGTCTACTCGTGCCTTAAACACCTCCAGGGAAGGCGAATCAACCACCTCATATATCAAGAACCTTGCTAAGATGAGAAGAGTAATGGTGGGGAGGGGCTGTGTTGTGATACAATAATAAGGGGGGAGCTTCAAACTGCAATCATTTTACCACTCATTACAAGATGAAAAGTTACCCATCTTGCTTTGTCTAATTTTTTACCATGACAACTACACCTTTTAGAAAAGATACCATCATTCTCACAACAGTTTTAAGATGCAAATTGAGAGTTTCCCCCATATCCCACTCCCAACTAAAAAAAAAAAAATTAAAAACACTGAAAAAAAATTCAACTCAAAAGACCATGTAAAGTTGCATTTGCTAGAGTCAGATCTTTTCTTTGCACTCTGGTATAGGAGAAGGAAGAGAGAGGCACAAGTTAACAGAAACTCACATCAGCTTTTTACTGTCACTGCCACTAAAAGATTTTTTTTTCTTTTATGTGGCACATGCATTTGACCTGGATTAACACTGCAATGTGAAAGGTTGAAAATGGATCACCTGATGAAACAAAAATACACTCCCTCCAAACTATACTGCAGAAATCACAGCCAAGCAACCCCAACTGCAACTAACAGTAAGAGTCTTCTGGAAAAGCACATGTTCTGTGTCAGCAAAGCAGCGCAAATACAAAACTCAATTCAAATAAAGGAGTAATGACCCTTCAGAAAGGGTAGGGCTTCATCAGGCTTCCACCACACCAAATAAAGACCATGTAAGATACTCAAAGCGTTGCAAAAAAAATTATTAAATCAAAAGGAGGAAAACAGTGTCAGCCTTGGACATGTTTCGTTGTTGAATAATGACAGTGTTTACCTTTCCAGCATAACGCATTACTGCTCTGGACCCAACTTTAAAGTAAAGTACACAACAGAATTAATTACGTCCTTTCCTCTTAACTACCATTCCCTGGGTTATTTATTAGCTAGGTCTGCATATATTCATAGATGTGTCTAATATACAAAGTTAAAAGGATTTCAAACTGCTCTCTAAATACTTCCCTGGTTTGCAGAGTCCTCTCCACTCTCTGAACAGGCAGCAGCATCAATGGATACAGCCTCAGGCTGCAAATTAGTCACTCCTAAAACTCCATAGACGTGGAGGGAGATGTCAGGGAACAGCAACATGCAAGAGCGTCTCTCAGACATACCATAGATGGCTTTGCCGAGATCTTTTCATTGAATGAGTAAAATGCAAAGAACACTATCACAATCAGCTTCAGCTCTGTCTTACAGTCCACTCCTGCTTGCAGTTTAGCAAAACACACACCAGGACTAGAAAGTCCACCTCAGGTGAAACACCCACAGCTTGGCAGCCACCAGCCAATTCACATGCATTTCTGGAAAAGTCCAGAGCCACACTACGCAAGATACCTTGAGTTTAGTACCTTGGCAGAGGAATGACAGATAAACTCAGACAAGCTACATAAAACTAAAATTAAAGGGAACCCAAGAGCCTCACTGGAATTTTCTATTTTGCTAAAATCAGGTTTTAAGGCTAAAGACCTATTCACTTTCCTGGAGCTCAACCTAAAGAAGCACAAATTGTCTTACTGTTTCTCCTTGATATTTTTTTTTTTAAGACCAGAACAGTTATTTCTCTAAAAATACATCACCTAGAGCAATAGAGGCCAAAACCTTCCACACGGACCAGCCATTGGAAGGATCTCAAAAGGAAGTGAGGGTGGGTACAGCTACAGACCCAGCAGCAGACAACAGAGAGAAAAGAAAACCTTTTCGCAAACTTTACAAAACACAGTAGCACTTATGTTTTTTCAGCATAGACACAAGGATACTATATTCCTGTGTGAATACTGCAGCCACTGTTTGGCCTCATCCAGGCTTACAAGCAACTCCAACTAATTCATCAAATTAGCTGCATGTATGGGGATGAACTTATTGCCTTGTATCAGATATCAATCAAATCTTCTCTCCATCACAGAGAAAGGAAAATACAATACATTTTGGTACAGCAGCACACTTAGTTCTTTCACCTATCATCCAAGTCACTGCTGGCCCGGACTTGGGGCTCACAACAACCCTGTGAAATGCAGCAGCACAGGAACTGGATTTACAAAGGTATTTAGAAGCAGACAGCACTGTGTGCTTGCAATCAATGCTCATAAGCCCTGTTTGTCACAGATCAGCTTGCATTTATCATAGGCGTAGATGAGGTTCAGAGTACAGAAATGGGAATGCTTAATTTTTTATGTTATCCCAATGTTCAAGCTAAAAAACCCAAAAAACCTCATGCTTCATATGATTTATCCTCCATGTCAGAAACCAGTGCCTAGAACTGTTGAGGGAAAGAGGGAAGAGAAAGAGAAGGAAGAACAACTGTAACTGTACCTACAGATCTGGAAGTGTTAAAGCTTCATTATCCTAAATAAAATGACATTAAGTGCTACCAACAAAACACGTTTATATCGCAGAAAAAAAAAAAGTGTCAAAAATCAACAAAAGAGCCTCTCTTGAACAAAAATTAAAAGTTGACCAGATTATGCAGTGATTTGCAGATAAAAGCTATATTTCATTGCTCTGCCCCATGTCCACTTAATTTGATTAACGTAATAAATGAGGTCCTTAAGTCATATTACAGGCATTACCCTTATTTTTGTTTACTACATCTTTCTAGCCTTAACCACAGCACACGCAGAACAGCTGGCTGGCAGCTCAGAGTTACAACACAATATGAAGTTAAGATAGAGGAAGTGGTTCTAAAAAAGGCCCACAAAAATCTTAATTCACTTACCTAAGCAAAGTTTTCATTAGAGTTTTCCAGTATGTAAATCCAAGAAAAAAGGCCTGAGAAAACACAGAAAAGGCAAAATTTTAGTAAATAGGATAACACTCACACCCACTATTATTTTCCTGGAAATACGAAAACACAGTGATTTGAAATAAAAATACACTAGAATCATAGAATAACCAGGTTGGAAGAGACCCACTGGATCGAGTCAAACCACTCCTACTAAACAATAAACCATGCCCCTCAGGACCTCATCCACCCGCACCTTAAACACCTCCAGGGTAGGTGACTCAACCACCTCCCTGGGCAGCATATTCCAGTGCCCAATGACCCTTTCCGTGA
>WAAB01019478.1:517060-561629 GCA_013389865.1 Piaya cayana | reverse complement strand
CCTCCAGCTGGATTAAACACCATTTCCCACCACTCACTGGGCCCGGCCATCCAACCAGTTTTCCACCCAGGAGAGTGTGTGCCTGTCCAGGCCAGAGGCTGACAGTTTCTGTAGCAGAATGCTGTGAGAAACTGTGTCAAAGGCTTTGCTGAAGTCCAGGAAGATACATCCACAGCCTTTCCCTCATCCACCAGCCCAGTCACTTTCACTCCATTAGTTGCATTTCAGATAGTTCTCTGTAACAAAAAGGTGCTCCTCAGGCAGCAAACATACCAGAAACAATAGAGTAGATTTTCCACTGCTGTTGCCGCTATTATACCAGTGCAATTCCTCAAATGTCAATCAAATTCAACTGCAATAAAACTGGTGTTATCCAGCAGACAAGCCAGGCCTAAGGCAATTAGATAAACTGCCCCATTTAGATTTCAGTTATCTGTCCCTTCCATTAAGCTGGACTATCAGAAAATCAGAACCAAACTGTGGGGTGAGAAGCAAGGAGTCACCCGTTCCAGTAAGGCAGAAGATGGCGGGTACCAACAGTGTTGCTCATAACAACCCAAACCACCCCAGGGCTAACTGAAAAAGTCTACAAGGCTACACAACCTGGATCAATATTAAGAAAGCTGTGATATAAAAGACTTCATTATAGGTATAAGAATCCAAAGCACAGTGCAAGTTCCAAAGCACAGTGCAAGTTCCTGTGGCCAGGACAGGTCTTACCAAAATCACCACTACCAAAAAAAGCACTCAAGGCTTGTTAAGACTCATGAATACAGACTGAAAAAAAAAAAACTTCAGCCAAAGGAACTGAATATGGATGACTGCAAGCCTCTGAATCAAAGAGGGAGTTGATAGCTCTTCAAGAAAAAGTCACTGCTTGTTCCAAGATTAAAAACTTGTAATTCTGGCCACAGCTGAAGCACTATCATTCACTAATCTGGTACAATTTAGGCGGGTTGATCCTCTGCTCAGACAGACAGGGCATTATCAAAAGTTCCTCTATTCATTTCACTTCCTGTTAGCCAGTGAAAGCCCCTTTTATAGGCTCCTCAAGAGACTGTTAAAACCAGGGAAGACTTTCTGATAAAGACGATAAGGTAGTTGGACTTATTCATCAGAGGAGGAAGGGAAGTTGTGCGGGTTGATTACAGCTGCTCCGAAGCTTAGAAGTGGAGGTTTGGAGGAGGGAGATGGAATAATACTTATTAATTACAAAATCCATTATCTTCTAATAGCGTTACTGTTAGAATCAGTTATTACTTCTCTTGATATTCAGCTACAGAATTTAGATTTTACACTTAAGTTGGCTTCACCAAATATGTGCATATGATTGAATAGGTCAAAAATACACAGATGGAATATGGTTGAAGAGACCAAGCAAATAATTTGGTTTTTAACAAAGAACAATAGCTAAGACCAGAAAGAAACTAGCCAGAGTCAGAGGGAAGACACAGCCTAGAAATGGTCTCCAGATGAAGATAGTTAATATATAATTTTTAGGGTCAGATACTGTTCTTCTTGCAAACATGAACACTTGGACTTCAATGGCAATTTCCACATTACTTAACATGTGTCAGCAATTTTGAACAGTTCCTTAGCAGATTCTTTGAGCTAATCAAGCAAAACCCCACCAGTGAGAGCACGGTATAGTACTTGGCAGATGAAAAGCTGCCTGGAAACTCTATCAAGACTCTGAAAAACATTCCCCCTATTAATGTTCAAACAATCTGGTATAGTTAAAATAGTTCCAAAACGTAACAAGATGGAAATACAAACAAAAACACTTTACTCAAGTTTAAAAAGGTCAAGCCAAAGCAGTGAAGCTCTACCAAAAGTTGGGGCTAATAATGATGGTTGCAGGGCTAAACTCTGCCCCTTCCTTCCCCCAGTCTCAGACTTTTCTTCTCCAAACAAATTAGTAAGCAAACAAGAATTGAAACACCCACAGCAGAAATAACATGCAGCTTTAAAAGAAACAACTCAGCTATACTTCATCATTACTCCATCCAGTTTCAATACATGTCAGGTCACCAACTGTTTTCCCCTCTGACAATACTAAAACCAGATCAATACAAGGAAAAAAAAATAAATTCTTCAACACACTATTATACGGACAAGAAGACTTAAAAGACAAGGTGATGCATTTTTTTAACAGCTACCAGTATGAATCAGACAAGGATGGAGCACAAATCTTTACCAGGCAGAACTAGGGAATAACCTAATCTAGAATGGCATAAAGACAACAGGTCCACAGGTTGCTATGCGGAGGGTGAATTATCAAAGATAATAGAATCATAGAATGGTTTTGATTGGAAGGGACCTTAAAGATCTTACCATGGGCAGGGACAGTTCCCACCAGCCCAGGCTGCTCAATACTCCATCTAACCTGTCTTGAACACTTCCAGGAATGGAGCAGCCACAACTGCCCTGGGCAACCTGTTCCAGTGTCTCACCACCCTCATTGGGAGTAATTCACTCCTAATGTTTAATCTAAATCTTCCCCCTTCCCCTTCCAGTTTAAAGTCATTCCCCCTTATCCTCTCACTCCATGCCCCTGTAAACAGTTTCTCCCCAGTTTTCTCGTACACCCCCTTAAGGTACTGGAAGGCTGCTATAATGTCTCCCTGGAACCTTCTCTTCTCCAGGCTGAATGTCCCTAATTCTCTCAGCCTGTCCTTACAGCAGAGGTGCTCCAGCCCTCTGATCATCTTCACAGCCCTCCTCTGGGCCCATTCCAACAGTTCCATACACTGCTTATGTTGGAAATTCCAGAACTGGACACAATACTTGAGGTGGGGGTCTCATGAGAGCAGAGAGGGAGAATCGCCTCCCTCACCCTGCTGGCCACACTTCTTCTGATGCAGCCCAGGATACAGTTGGCCACTGGGCTGCAAGCACACATTGCCAGCTCATGTTGAACTTCTCATCAATCAGTACCCCCAAGTCCCTCGCAGCGGAGCTGCTCTCAATCACAATGTCCCCTGTCCTGTATTTGAAACCATGGATCACCCTGACCCAGGTGTAGGACCCTGCGCTTGGCCTTGTTGAACCTCATGAGTTTCACACACACTAGATACTTACATAGCTAGGGACAAGGCTGCTAAAGGCTGACAAATCACCTCTGGCTTCGCAGAACACCAGCATGCAACTAAAAAGCAGAGATGTAACAAAATCCAGAGCTTATTTTGATATGGTTTATGCTTTGGGTTATTATTAACTAATTGCATGATTTCAGCACAAACCATACAGACATTCCAGCTCACTCAGTGGTCACAAATTCTTCTCAGTGAATTAGGGAACCAGGAGACAACAGTCATTTTCTATTCTGCTACCAGCCTGCACCTCTTCAGACACACCACTTAAAGCAAAGCTCCTCACTCTGTGCTGCAATGAGATCTCACCTGTAATTAGGCAAAGTTTATCAAAGTGCAAGCAGTGTTTCCTATGGTGGGAATGTTATAATGGGATGACAAGACAGCCTGCTTGTTCTGCACATTTTGTAAGGCTGTTGGGTCTTTTCTGTCACAAAGCAACTCTTGTTGAACCAATAGTTAATTAAAAACAAGCAAAGAAAGTGCACCCAAACTCTCTCATTTGTTCTCAAATCTGGGGAACACTCACTGGCAGGTTACAGCTGATGAACCATGATACTCACTGAATAGCAAGGAAACAGAAAGGCATGGACTAGATGCTCCTCAGTCAACTCTTTTCACTTTTATAAAGGCTGAGATGCTACCACTGATGTGAGGGAGTCAGAATAAATTTGAACAGTCTTCCCTCCAAGCTGGCAGACTACAAGAAAGCCACAACCCTCCAATCTGCACTGCTACTGAGCTGGATGCAACTAATTTTGTTCAGTCAAAATTTGACTTTCTACACATGACAGTTTCAGGAAAACAAACAAAAAAAAAGAAAAAAAAGAACAGGTTTACTTGTCTTAAATTTCACTGCCAGTCTTCTGCAAAGTCAAGGTTGGTCATTGTAATGATGCTGGGGCTTGGGGATTTGTTTGGTTTGTGGCTTTTTTTTTTTCTTATAACTCCAAAACCTAATAGCACCTACCTCTAAAGCCCCTATTAGGCTTTCCCCGCCCCCACCAACTGCCTTCACAGTCCTGCCTGTGGATACACAGATGCTTAGTTTCTAGCCTCTGTACTGTTACAAATTACATTCAGAATAGCTGTGACTGAAGGCAATGGAAGACTTTAATAGAAGTTTCTTTGTCACTTCAAGAATTTGCTTTGCCACACAAGCCTGCAATTTCAGATTTCTGCATACATTGCGAGGGGCACACGGAACAAATGCTTACCAGGGGCTGAAGTTCAGCATGTTCCAGGGCAGTTCTGCAGTAACCATGCCTAGCTTCTTCGAGGAGGTTTCAACCAAGCTCAGAGATGAAAGACTGCAAAGAAACCCAAAATTTGTGGGAGAAAACTCCACAAATACAATTCAGACTGCAAAGTTGTGATGCACTGAAAGAGGTTTTCCATCTCATCCTCCAAGGGAAGCTGCAGCACACGCTTAGCAGTGCCAGAATGGTTAGAGAGCTGCCAGAGCATGCACAGAAGGTTTGTGTGCACATAAACAGCCTCTATACTAAATTATTGTAACCAATTGAGCAGTAGTTCTCCACTGAGAATACAGCATCACCCAGCTGCTTACCTAATCCTCAACCCCTGCCTCATAAACTGGCTTTCAATGTTTATGTCTTCTACTTCTCTTAGAAGCAAAAGATGAATGAATGCTGATTCTCTAGACATCCTGGTTAAAAAAAGCTAATAAAAGCCCTACAAAGACCATCAATACTCAAAAGTCACTTAACACTAATGAGCTTTCACCAGCAGTTCTGCAAACATGAATACACCTGAGTAGCCACGCTAAATCCACCCAAATTGTTGCAAGGCTCTCCTCCAGCCTGAACTGGACTTCAAGCCAAGGGAAGACCAAACCTGGAAGATGACTATGGATTTTCTCTGGTCTGCATCCCTGGTTAAGCTACTCAGTGATGATAAGCAGATACATTTTGAACATGCTGCTTCATCTCAAATAACAGGGATGTGGGAGGGGGAGGAGAAGAGAGTCAGAAATAGTACTTATCTAAAAAAAGCTAGTATTTTAAAATAAGTACTGCTACTGTTTGTAGAATGGCCTGGAAGAGAAATACATCTGATATTCTTTTAAACATGTTCACTTTTTAAACTGCATACGAATCAATCTGACAAATGAGTTTAGTTAGGATTCCTCAAATGAAGCTAAGGGTCCCATCTCCCACCTTCTTCCAAAATAAGCAAGCACAAGTTTCTGGCATTTACATTGGTGTGCAAGACTAACACTCCCCTTTCCATAAACAGTCATACATCAAGCTCTAAAAATTTGCCTCATAGAAACATTTGCACTAGTAAAACTCAATTATTCTAATATTTGTATGACACATGCAGGACGGGTCTATAAGAAGGTTACAGTGAGCTCATTTAAGAATTTAAACAAGTACTCAATAAAAACTTTTTAAATTATTCACTCTGCTCCACTATTAAATATAGGTTTCCAAAGGAGTCTTTAAACAATAGCACAGAAAACGCTGTACTCATAACAAAAAGGCAGTACTGAAGCTATCTCACTGTCTCTCAGAGCAAGTCATTCATAATTACAGTCATAAATATACATAGGAATGGTATCATGCATTGGTTCACAATCCTCCTGGATTAACTGGACACTTTGAATATTTATACTATGTTCCTTTCTGAGAAGGAGCACCATTTCTGTTTAAATATCTTCAGTACCACTTTTTATGCTAAGAAAGAGCACTTTCTTCAAGAACATCCAAAGTTGAGAGAAGCACTCCAGAACAGTATTAAATAAGACTGGGGCAGCCTTTTACATCAATTTATTTATTTTTATCCAGCCAACTTTGCTATGCCCCCCAAAGCTTCAGAGCCAAACTCAACTGAAGACATCACCATGCATCTATCCATTACAGACTTTCATACTAACATGTAGAGCACAGCAAATTTCTGTCTACTTATTCCTTGCATGCATACTTTTTTTTTTCCCCTCAAATCTCAGAGCTCACCTGAAATAATGACCATTTCTAGAGGGTGGAAAAGCAGGGGATGTTGCAGAGACAACAGAAGTGGTGCTCCACTTCTCTAGGACACATTATCTCACCACCTGTTTCTCCCCATTCCTTTTTCTTCCACATCACAGGCTCCTCTCAGTAGTTCAGCTGGATGAACATAAGCCAAGATTTCCTCTCAAATAACTCCAAGATCATTTCAGCTAGGAGCATCACCCACAGAAACATTCCTGTTTGCACATTACCCTCTCTGCTACCCTTCCTCCAGCACCATTCTGTTCACAAATAAACTAATGGGCTGGTGATACAAGGTCACAAAGTTGTGGGAAAAAAAAAACAAAACAGGATACCCTCCCACTGCATCCAGTAATGCTCCTGAAGCAAGGGCAGGATGAGTCAGTCTCCCAGTACAGCTGGTTTCAGGCATTTTTTACAGTATTACTTTAATAACAGTATTTCATTTCCTTGAACCATCTCATTGAGAGAGCTCAAGTTAAGTACTCTCCTTGTCTGGAAGAGACGTGGGGTGTCACCTAACCAGCTGCTCAAGGGTGAACACAGAGCTCCGCCATTCACACCAGCACAACCAAGAAAACGGGGTTTGCATCACGCAAGTTAAGGAGAGGTTTGGCGTGGAGAAGCATCAGCCAAAATCACCACATTAACAAATACCACCAAGCTCTGGGACAACAGTGAGAGACTTCCCTGAGCAGAACCAGCACCACAATCTAAATCCACCAAACCTATCAAAGAAAACAAACCCAAAACACCAAAAAAACCCACCCCACAAACTCTAAAAGAAGACACCTTGCCATTTCTGAAAAACGAAGGTTCAGATGGATTTGCTTTGCTATTACAAAGCCAAGCCACAGCAGCAGTGCCATCAGCAACACAGCTCCTGAAAGCTTTTATTGCTTTTTGAAACCCTTGGATTCAACTTAACTGCTGTACTTTCCTATGTCCCACCTCCTCATCCACATGTTCTTCCAAATCTACCTATTTGAAGCACTGCTTTTCCTGACTGCGGGTATAACCGAACACCTGCATCGCTGCAAATGTAATTATGGTAAAATACTATGGCTATTTGTAGACTTCCTGTTCATCAAATAGTATTAGTGTAACTTGGCCTTGAGCAATTATTTACAGGCTGGGAAATCCTGAAGAGACACCAGAGAAAAAAAAAAAGACACATCCCCTCCTGCATTATAGAATGATGCTTTGTATTAGCTTTCAGAATGATTCAGATAGGGGAAAAAAAACCCAAAAAAACCCATCAGAATGATTCTTTACAAATTTGTCCAATGAAAAGGAGGAAAACATTAATTCAGTTAAAATTCTGCATTAGCTTACACCAATTGAGACAGGGAAGCATTTTACACTTCAATTGAATTGGCAGCTCAAATTAAACTCCAGGCTCCAGCATAGATTTTAAATCAAATTCCTAGGCAGTGTTAAGGCCTTATTAGCCTGTCTTCACTGTAATTTTAATCTCAGTTGATTCCGAATACATAATTTAAGTTAAGAATAAGCCACTTTTTTTCAGAAGTGCATATGATGCATGCAGAATTATTCCCTGGCTAGTATAGCTAAGGTTTCATAGAGAAATAATTTTTCACATGTTGACAGCAAAAGAAAAATCACTGAAAGTTTTAAAAAACTTGCAAAAGCATTTCCATAAATAATCAGTTGTTTTAATTCACTTAATGTATTGCTAACCCAGCAAAACCTGGCCATGCAGTCTTGCTTTAAAATGATGCTAGATGCCAGAAATATTTCTGATCTGTTTATATTTCTCTTCCACCATGTACACCAGGTGGTCGGAGAAGAGAGGAAAGTGATCTATATTTCTACCTTTAAAAAGGAAAAGAGCATCCACTTCCCTCTGCCCTCCATTTTTCCCAAGTTATGATTTAAAAAGCAAGCAGAAAAGCAAAAAGAAAACTACCTTGTAAAGATGTATCAATTTAGAGTTCCACTAACATGGCAAAATTTATAACCAATTCTCTAGTTTAAATGAGGAAAATTTTAAAGCCTTATCTAAAGTTTACAAACTTACTAGTTAGAGTTGGTATTGTCAGTGTTGCTGGTACATAGCACTAACCCATGTCTGTACAAGCAGCGTTTATACCCTGTAGCCACTCTAAAGCCCTGAAGCCTTAGTTACTATCTCTCCCAATCATGAAATGTTCTTAACATATTTCCTGCACTATTTGCATGTTTTCTTAGGCTTTGGGGGTTTGTTTGGGGGTTTTTTCCCAAATTCCCACTTGGTAAAAAGCTACTGAGATCTCCCACTCAAGCTCAAGAAAAAATACCAAATGAATTATCAGGGTGATTTCCCAGCCTCCTTTCAGTACTCACTGCTGCGTTTTCATGTCATTCACTTCGCTCCCACTCCACTCCTATTTAAGACGCGGTTTCATGTAAAAGCAGTTAAAGTCTTATCGTTCATCTTCAAGCCTGTAAAACCAACACATCCTTTCAAGTGCAGCTTACGCTCCGCCAGAGTCTATTTGTATAATCTGAATAGGAGAGACAGGGAATATTTATGCATTTGCCAAGTGAGGGCTTGGATGTGAGAGCGAAATCCAAGTGAGATACACCGGGAGAAGAGCCAGACTCTGACAAGAGCACAAGATCAGGTCTATCCTGTGTCAAGTCTTGCAGGCTCTGTCTGGCAAAAGAACACCAGGTATTTTAATGACTCGCAGTAAAAGCCTCGTGAAGGGGGGGAATTAATTGCAGGTTTTAGCCTTTAGATTTTCTTCCATTTTGTTTCAAGTGCATATGCAAAAGTTAAGAAAAGTTTCCAGGACTCAGCAGCACGTAGCCCTGCATCAAGTTGTGCTTAAAGCGGGCAGCTGTGCAGGGGAAGCAAACCAGAGAGGACTCAGACAGATGTTTCCATTCACAAACACTGCCAAGGAACTGAGATTGCCAAGTTCACTACCTTGGCGTTATTTACATTTTACAACATCCAGTAACAGGCATGCCACAAGCAGTTTAAAAAAAGGAAAATAGTGTAGCAGGGGAGTATTTCACCATCACCTTTGTTAAGGGGGCAAAATTCAAAAGCTTTTTTTTATTCCAGTTATGAAACTTTGCCTTGTTTCATTTTACCCACTGTCATCCAAATAGGACAGCAGCGTCCTGAGTCTCCTTTGCTCACAAGACAGCCTAGAGCTAATTACCTGCCACTGACATTTTGCAAGAGGTTGTGTGCATGCGCTTCCTTCTGGGGCATCAGGGATGATTAACTGCACAGTCCCAGAACCACCTCAACTTTCTCCTTCCCTTTTCCAAAGCAAACAAATTTTTGATCTAGCACTGAGGACAGATTCGCCTTTAGCAACTGTGCCACAAACTAAACACTCCCAAGACCAAACCTGGTGCTCTCGGTTCAAAAGGTATCCTTACCGCTGGGAGAACATATTGAAGGCATTCATCCAAACCCCAATCTGGAGACCCAACAAGTTTGAGAATTAGCTGCCGGAGCCAGTCTGGCAACTAGAACAGCTACTCCAAACATGGTCCCATCTACCTGAACACACTGAAGCATTATGCACGGACCACATGCGACGATGCACTCTGCCTGTCCCAAGGTGCTCCCTGCAGCAAGAGATAGGAAGGGTGATGGGGAAAGCATTTTATTCACATTGGCTTTATGATCCACAAAGTCCTTTCAGAGCCCGCAGCAGAGTTTATAGAGGAAAAAAGGCCAATATAAGCGATTTCTACTAAAGTCAGTACTTCCTTGAGCTTTTCAAGAGGTTGTATATTTCAGATATTTCAGCTACACGCTCTGTATCATGTTTCTTTTAAAGTGTTGTGCTGGCAAACGTTGCCCAGAGAAATTTTACTGTGAGTATAAGGATCCCTTCCTGCCGCCGCCACAACAGGACACCTTCCTTCCCGAAGTAAACCAGACACTAATGCTATTTATGGATCCTATTGCAGCAGTAGACAGGTTTTCTAACCCACTATTCATCAACCTGCAAATAGGTTGTATTTCATGGCTGGGAGAACAGTTTTAAAACGGGGGGAAAAAATAGTCCTGAAGTTCTAAATTTCTGCCTTACTTGTTACAAGGAATACGCATTTGAAAGGTAGTTGGAAAATCAGTATCAAAGAATAACACCCACAAATAAAGGTTGATCGCAATTTCTTTGGAGACCATACTATTTTCAAAAAAAATCAGAAATTTTGAACTCAAAGATTACTAGAGGAAACCAAACATCCACAGAAAAGGCAGCCAGTTGGCACACCAAGGAACAGACCTCCAGAAGAACATCATTCCCCCACACTCTGAACAAACAGGGAACATATCAGTGAAATCATCCTTACTTTGCAGAAAGAGGCTACATCAGACTTTCCAGAGATGCATAGCTGGACAACAGTCACCAGCAGTACTTTTAAATATTAACTTTGCAGAGACCACTGACTTGCCCTGCTAACTTTTGGGGCTTTAGTGGGAAGTACAACTTTGTTCTTACAAGCATTTTCATAGAAGCATCTTTGCATTTAAAATGTCAACTGTAAATGCATCTGCCATTCAGATAAAGCACCCACAAGCATGTAATTTGATATGCAAGAAGTTTTACAAAGCTCTCAAAGAGCCCAAGGACATTTGGAAGGGTAGACACAAGTTTAGGATGAGTCTTAGCATATCATCAGCAAAAAAACAATTCTATTCTTAGACATCTCCCTTTGGTGTTTCCTGTAATCTTCACCCCCCCCTTTTTTTTCTCCTACTCCTTTGAGAAAGTTGTTTGGTTATTAGAAAAAAAAAAAGTGGAAGAACCTGTTCTGCGAGGCATACAAACAAAGCAGTATCTTCCAAAAAAAGAAAAGCTCATTCAGAAGTATGTAAATATTAGGGAGGGTAATACAAACAATAAAACCACAGGAAACACAAGAAATTAAGAAGAGATCAGGACTTATGCCATTTCCTGGCTGATGGATATAAAAGCACTTCTCCATGTTGAACATATCAGATAAGATTTATTTTCTGAATGACAGGCATAAGGGAGTTCTCGCAGATAAAGATGCAAATAAAAATCCATGTCCGTTCTGATCCTATGCTCTTAAGCAGGCAAGGACACTGACCATGGCAAAGACACACAGGACTTGGCACATCACAGTGTTGGCTTCAGCATCCTGCACTAAGCACTGAACTGAAGTTTTCTCACTTCAAGGAAAGGGTTACTCCTGTATCTTCACAGTATGCTGCTTGCTGTCCAGGACATATCCAACTGTCTGCTCATGAATTAATGAAGAATGGCTTGCTAATGCTGAAGCTGAGCAAGAAGCAGAGGTGGCAATTAGTTCCCAACCTGCAGGGTGGTCTATGCCATCAACACCCAGCAAATCTCCCTAACTGGAAGGCACACATCCACAGTTCCTCAGTGCATTCCACAGCTTTTGGGTGTATTCTCAGATTCCATGTTACTACTAGGCTCTTGTCTAGTAGCATCCCAACAGCTGCTTCTCTCCTGTCCACCACGGGAACTTTTTTTATTTGCCAACCAGCAAGGAGTGACACAATCCCAACAAGACAGTTTTACATCTCACTTGCAGGTGTTCAAAATGCTGCTCTGCTGACCATCACAGCCACGTTAACACAACCACACTGCAACAACTCCCTGCTCCTCATTCTGACTTCTAAACCCTAAACCAAGTCTCCTTCTTCATCCTGAAGTTATCCAGTGGCTCGGATCCAGCATAATTTAAGAGTCAAAACAATCCCTACAAAGAAAACAATTTATCTCCTTCACTGCAAAACTTCAAGTGATGCAGCATTCCTGAAGTCAAAATTTAACAAGGCTTAAAGCAGGCTTCCTCCAAAATGGCCTAAGTGTCGCTTGGCACTGAGGTATCATAAGCTTATGGTATAAATACACATAGGTATTTATGCAAACGACATTATTATTTTTTAATTAATATCAGGAGCACTGATGAGACTAGATTTCTAGTAAACATTGGCAAAATTTTACAATTTAGTTCCTGGAGAGGGGAAGAAGAAAGACCCTAAACGCAGCATTCAAAAAAATATCCAAGTTTACACTCACTTTTGTAACTTTTTGGCATTTCAAATGCTCAGTCTTTTTGTACAAGGCAAATGTACAATAACTCTGTGATTGCCATTTCACTGCCATCTCATAGTATTTGTTAATTGACACAGCAGAGGGGATGGGTCACATAAGCAATCCAGTAAAGAAGGGATAAAAAAAGCACACTCGTGTTTTATATTTTCAGGAAGATGTATACATTTCCAAGCATTTTCTTTGCCAGAGGATTTCAATCTGCCCCAAGTGCTTTTCTGAATTTTCGTTTCAGACCTTGCTCTCTGCTTACTGAAGTGTTTTCCTTTTATACAGCTGCTGTAAGCTGTTGCTGGGATTTCTTATTATTCTCAAACAGCCCAATGACTTCTGAACTTTGAGATTATAAAGCAAGAAAGTTACTGAACACTAACACGCAAGTCGATTGGCTACGAAAAAGCAGCACAAAGTCCTGCCAAAATCCTAGCTAATCTGATAAAGGAAAAACCAGGGAGGTCTGAGCACTAAACCCCACAGTTTAAATAGAGCCAATTCCTGTGCAGAAGCAAGTACCTCACATCTAGAAGAGTACTACTTTTTCAGATATGACATATGAAGAGACAACATTCTACCACCTTAAAGGTAATGTCCCTAAGTAAATTGCAAAATTCCAAAAATACAGGAAAGTATGGGAATGACACATGAATTTCATGCAGCTCGAAAACTGCTGCTTGTAATCTGACTGGAAGGAGGGAGAAACAAATTAAGTACTACATTAATTCTACTTTCAATGCACTCCACAAACAATTAATCCTCTTAACATCCATGCAAGCATATTTATTATCCACTGTTTTAGCTTGTAAGCTCTTCATGCAACAAGCTAGTTATTTTTCTAGCTTAATACGTGGCTCATGAGAACTGGGACCAGGTCCCTCGTTGAGTTGTGAAACGGCTGCCAAAAAATCAGCTCCCACCACCCCGCTGCTCCACTCCAGCTATTTACAGAGGAGGTGAGCAAGACACCCATTCAAGAACATGCTTTTAACCTAGTTAAGTGCTCAGACCCCCAGGCACCCTTCTCCAGGATACATTACCAAAAGACTAAGTCAAAAATTAAGTCGTAGCCCTGGTCACGATGGAAAAGTAGCTCCAGATTTTGAAGGCTCTCAAACCCACATTACAGAAAGCAGATTCACTTTCTCGTGTTGAAGTGAGTGGGACTCCATACAGCCACCAGCACACAAACACAGCTGCACAGCAGCTACCAAGGTAACCCCCAGCATCCTGCCACAACGGACCTGAAGACAACATATTTATTTTCCTGCTGGCAACCTCACTATGTAACACAAGAAAACTTGCAGTTAATAGAAACATTTGCAGCAATGTTTTGCCTTGCATCACACAGAAGCGTGAAGAGTCACCAGGACCTTGTGAAATGAATGTGAATTACACAAAACCACCTTTTACGAGGGTATGTATAAAAAGGATTTAGTCTCCATTTCTCTACTCAGAGACAACCTACCCTTCTTTGCAGCTGCTAGGAGAAGAGAAACTATAAACATTTACATTTAATGCAAGGAAATGTTTGCTCACCACCTTTTGTGTTCCACTGCGCTCTTAGACGATGATCACTCATCATAAAAGTGGGTGGAGCAGCTGCAAGCCACTCAGCAATGGAAAGAATTACCCCCATGTTCAAGTGAAGCTCCTGCAGAGGCTGGAAACCTCACTGAAACAAAGCGCTGTTAGTCCCTGGGTGAGAAGTCTTCCAGCTACAGATGCAAACACATCTGCTATGTAACACATGAACTGGTGTGTCTTACTTTTATCTCCAGAATCATCCTCTGCACCAACTCAATGTCCTTCAGATCAGGCTACAGAAAAAGTTTTAATCTAGGTCACATGTAAACTCACTCATCTCCAGTTTGTCATTAAACAGTGAAAAAAAAGCCCTCCCCAAGTTCAAAGCACAGACTTTAAGACATCCAGTGCCACCAGGACTGCAGCCTTGATGCTGTAGTGGAAGATTTATGGTAACAGTAAGGAAAAGAACAACAAAATTCATCACGTAGCCTTGAGGGAACATCACGTCTCACTCCTCAGCTGACTCACTACATGATATTAACTCAAAAAAAAAAAGGAGGGGGGGCAAGTCCCAGTTTTGCTGCCATCTTACTTGTGGGTTCAGCAATCAGGAAGTGTGTTGTGCACCAGCTCCTGTACCAAAACAAATTGCTGTGTATAACCAGCAAATCTGGCCATCCTGCCTCCCTTTCCCCCCAAAAAATAAATCATTTCCCCCCTTCCTTTAGCACCTGCTTCCTCCATCTGAGCATTTATTGTCCCACTGCTATTATGGGACCAAAGGCTTCAGCATCCCAGAGGAAACTCAGGAGGGAAATAAGTGTGTAAAACAAGGAAGACTCATTCATTTCAGCAATCTCACATCTTGGCATTCCCCATTTTCCTTTTTCTTCCTATTCACAACAGCCTTCAAGATTTAGCCAGGTTTTGAGAGCAGCATGTGTCAGGAAGCCAAATGTGCCACACATTGAACCCCGCTGTGCCCACAGACACTGGTGTAGGTGCAGCCCCAACTCACAACCTGCTAGGCAATGTAGGAAGGTGAGCAGTGCTAGCCTTGCTTTTGCACCTCCCTGGGGACACAAACAATGCTGTGGGGCAGGAAACCAGGCTGGACAGACCATAGCCTGACCCAGCACAGCTTTTCATGTGGTTGCACCAAAGGGAAGGACTTCACATGAGTAGCAGCTCCACATTCCCCTAAAATATGGCAAGAGCAGAGCTGCATCCCTCCCATAGCTCAGTATCAGGGACACAGAAAAACAAAGTCTTTGGAAAATACCATCCTTGGCATCAATTTCCACCAGGAGGTCTGTATCTCCTACAGAAGGCTGTTGTGCAGAATCACACTCCCACTTCGGTCTTCCCTACACTGAAAACAAGGATACCTGCAAGAACATGATGAGTCAGCCAACATCAATGCATGACACACCAGGTGTGTTAACCCATGGAAAAAGAAAGGGTGAGTCAGTAGTTAGAGTCTGATGGCAGTCCAGTTTAGAACAGCTGCTCCATGTCAAAATCCCCGTTTGTAATGGTTTTATTAACTGCAGCATTCGGACTTACAGAGTAGTTACACTACTGGGGGCAGAGACACATTGGGAAGGAGATTTACTTTCCCAAGTAACTTTGCCAGAAACCTCAAATACAATTTCCATGAAGCTACGTCACAGGTTTTAACATAACTTACTGCTCTAATCTGCATTAGTCATGGGTGACAAAAAGCACAGGGAATTCAAACATGACACACTGGGTAGTTTCTCTCAACAGAAAGTTTTGAGCAAAACACATACACCCTTCTGCCTTAAGATGACCACCTTAAATCATGTTCATGGAGAGTAAATCTCACCAAAATCCAGCCTCTGAAGTAATCCATTAATTATTTTCCCTCACACTCAGAAATAAAACCTGAAGTAGCTGCTACAAAAGAAAACCTTTAAATCCTTCCCTTTACACTGGAATGAGCTAATCTCAGTGGTGCTGTCAGACAGTAAACAACATCTCATATTAAACAACAACCTCTCACTGTTTTTTGAAAACATAATGTTAAGTTAAAAACAGATCAGCAAAAAGACTAAAGGGTAATGACATCTGTGAAAGGTAGATGAGACACCAGAATGAAATCAGAAAAATATGCCACCAAAGATTATAAGCAGTTGGAAACTACTCTGGTAAATACTAAACATTTTGCATAGCTGGGTAGAAAATGTCACAAGTGCTTGAAATTAAGATGCAATGGATCAGTTGCAACTACATGCACTCATACATTTTAAACAGAGTCTCAGAAGAGTAACTACACAGGATCCAACTCACTGATATAAGCAATCAGTTGATTTCCTGGGAAATCAAAAGGGTTTAATGCAAGTATTAACCATATGAGAAAAGTGTGACTGCTCAGCTGCTGCATGTATTAGTCCTAGTTTTGGGAAGACAAGAGCATCTATATGGGAAAATAATTTATTATGAACAAGTTATGGAATCATGGGGAAAAAAATTGGATAATTCTGAAGAAATAAAAATGTGAATTCCTGGTCCTTATGAAAGACTCAAAGGAAAATACAGATGGTTAAGGAGGACTAACTTTGCAAAATGACCCCCTGCTAGAGAATTACAGGTTAATATGTGAAAAAGCACCATTTTGGATGCTGCAGCCAAGGCCAACACCAAAATCCTCTATGAACTGTGGAAGCTTACAAGGCCCACATCACCAGCAATGCTTGTAGCAGCAGCAAGAAACCCCACAGCAGGCTACCCAGAGGCACCTAAACCCAATCTCACATCCAAAACCACCTTGGAATATAGCATATTTCAAGCCCTCAACACTACTGTTGTAGGAGATGCTGACAGTAGTTTTAGGGGTGTTTTTCCTTAAGCTTACTCCAACACGGTGTACAATATCTGAGAAGTTCCCAATGCACCTTTGTTACAGTTCAGTATTAGGACTGTGAAAAATACAGTGCAACCCCAGCAAAGAACTCAGCCTTTCCTCACTCCTAGTAAAAGCCACCCAATAAACTCTTCAGAATCCAATGGAGGGGGTTAAGAAAAATATATAAAGTAGTCTTGTTAGACTGCCTGACCGTGCCACAACATGTGATCAGTATTAGCTATAACAGCATTACAGCTTACCTATCTGCAATACACAAATGTATATACACACTACGTACTGCTTAAGGACTCTTGGCTACTTAAAAAGTGATTACATATTTTTTTCCCCTGTTCCTCAACAGTTTAGAAGCATACTTAAAATGGTTATAAGGAAAATAAAAAAGATCACAAAAATGCCAGTTTATTTTTGCAGAGAATATGCATCTTCACTCTAGATAAAAATAATTGCAGTCCTAGAGGAATTTTAAAAGTAAACACTTCGACTTCTAACTTAGATATGTCTCAAAGATAAACCACTATCTCCCTCGTCATCTTCACATGCTATAAAACAGGGACAGGCACCACAATCAAATGCTTTCTTTGCAATTGCAAAGCACGTCCAAGGGTGCAGCTCTGGGAGCATTTATCCTGGTGGAAGCACCAGAACTGCTCATGAGACCACAAAGGGTATGGATCCAAGTAAAGGATAAACTTTTTTCCAAGGTAAAAGTTCTACAAAGAAAATACATCTATTAACTGGAGTCCATTTCCCAGCCCGGTTCACTGAAAAGACCCACAAATACCAACACAGCACAGCTGTGGAACTGGAAGAGGCTACTTATGCCTGCATTGATGCACAAGAGAGACCACAAAATTACAATCTGAGTTTGAGATGACACTGAAAAGGTTTTACCGATTACATGCTTCCACTAGCGGTCTCTGGAAGGGCATTAAACTGTTTACAAGACTTGTAACATCACAGCGAATGTGTCGTGTAGACATCAACCAAGCAATCACCCCATTTCCGTGACAAAGGGCCATAAATACATAAAGATATGTCTTTTTGAGAAAGATCTGTATAGCCTGACTGCAGCAACAAGTTCCTGGCACAGCTGCCTTCCCTGGAGCACTGCCATCATATTTTCTTATCACTAACCAAAGTAACTAACCAGCTAACTCCCAGTGATGTGCTTTGCCTTCTATATCTGCATAAAGGTCATTTGCAAGGGAGACAGGCAAGCCTAATGAATAAGTAAATAGAAGACATTATGCCACATCCACAGCTTTTTTTCCCCAAGATGTGCAATGCCAGGCTGCAGTGCCACGACTGAAGCATTCAACTATTCAGCAAGTACAAGGAGTGGTCGACTCTCTCCCCACAGCAAGACTGTTGACAGCTGTTTTAGAGGAGAAAAAAAGTGAAGCATGACTAAGCTATTCATAAAAATTTCTTAGTAACTAACACTGTAAACAACAAGTTTTGATTTAGAAAAAGTGCGTTACTTCCTGGGAGTGACTGTTCAGGAGGTACATGCCAGCCCTAACCCAGGCTCCCAACTGGATTATATCCCCTGTGGCAAACCTCATAGCAGCAAAGCAGAACTGTATCTACACCCAAAGCTATCAGCTGCTTCAGAAAGTCACTCATTACCTTTATCTGTTCTACAGGTGATCAATGCAAGCAAGCAAACACATAAGCACTTGGCACAGAGAAGCACCCATTAATCAGAAGCTGCAGGCTGCAAGGTGCTTCCCATCCCAGCTTTCCACATCCAGCCTTTTGTGTGCCTGCAAATAGGATGCTTGCTTATGTTATCCTCTGACACAAAACCACACAAACTACCAACTCCCCCATTCAGGAGGCTGGTAAAACACAGAGCCACGATCACTCAGGGAAGGCACATGATACTTTATAGCCTCCTAAATTAACACTGCCTTCCACCAGCAGAGCAAAACCAAACCAAATAGCTCCTCCATACCAACCAGCTATGCGGTTTAGTTTACTTCAGGCTATTTATCGCTGGTGTGGGGAACCCCTATAGAAATAACATTTAATAACACTCAAGTAGATTGCAGAAATAACCAGCCACACTAAGAATTAGAAAAGCTTCCAAGCTGCTTCAAGGACTGTATTATAGGTGAGTAGATCACCACCAAGTACCAGGCAAAGAAAACCGATATGCTGGTGTCTGGAAATGGAGTGGAAAAGAAATAGGTACAACACGCATCAACTTCCACTAACTATTTCTTTGCTAATTATGCAAGCAGAAAATTATACAAAGGCACCCACTGCTTTTGTAACACAAGAGCATGCGTATACCACGACCAAACCTGCCAGCGTTCTCTTCTACTATAATTTACTGACCACTGTCTTAATTCATGCTTTGGATAGAATAACAAGATTCCTTTAATAGTACTTAATCCCCCTTCTAGCACAGGAGCATACCCTAGGCCAGAACACAGCTTACTTAGGAGTATATCCTGCTGAGAGATTAGCAACAAGTTCTGCATAAGCCTGACTCTCAAAGCCTCCCTATATAGGCTGTGTTTAAAACCATCCATTATTGGCCAGTACCTGGCAAAGCTCTACAAGAAGCTTTAACTTCTTAACTGCATTCCCCTCCTTCAATGCTGTGAAGCTGTAAATCAGGAACATCAAGCTCCTGCCTTTCTCGCTGGCCGCAGTCCCCAGTCAGACTCAGTTACTCCTCACCTCGTAGGCTATGCCAGTCATTCCTCAGCTGCTGGAGGCAAGAGATGCAGGCTGGAGCACCATACCACAACACACTGTATCCACACTACCTGCAGGAGACTCATCACTCAGGCCACCTACAAAACCCGTCTGCCCTGCAGAACTCAACATCCATGCCCATCTAGCAACAGCCCCAGGCTAGCCTGTCTGCCCAGCACCGGGCAGCACTGGAGGGACAGACATGAGACATATGAGGCTCAACCCATGAACGTGGAAGATGGGGACACCCTTGAACTCATGCCAAGGGACAACACACTCCTGGATGATCCTCACCTTGCCTAATACACTCTTGCCCTCCTATCAGGCTTCTGAAAAAAAAAATCCAACCAAAAACCAAACCAACCCCAAGCATCCAAGCGATATCATCACCATGGAAGATGATAGCCTGGATCAGGGTGGCCCAGAGCATAAGTGCCTTCTGAGCAAAAGCCCCTCTAGCAGAGACAGCAGCTTCTATTCAGAGGCATGGATGGTATGAGGTTAAAGTCAATTTACTCCCACTGCTGAAGTATCTACTGTTGAGGTAAAAAATACACCTTCTTTAACACGGCAATAAATGAATCATTATACGTGACCTTTAAGGAACTATGTTGAAGTTGGTTCACCTTCGCAATGCCACAGTAGCTTGGCAAGGGCGTGCAAAACATGAAAAATACACCCAGCAACCAATTCATTTTCAGCTGAAGAGAATCAGTACAAACAGAAGTAATGCAGCTTGGCCCTTTAAAACTGATTAAATTACATTAGCCAAAACTCCCAGGGCACAAGACATTCATGGATCTCAGACCAACTGCCTAAAGTCAGCTCTGAAGCTACATGCTTTACATATTTCTACTGCATCGCATATCTCCATGAGTACCTAAAGTTTTATGACTGACAAAGATTAGAGGGAACACCACAGTTCCCAACCGTCCCACTGAGGTGCAGCATTGCTGATCCCTCTATCGACTCCTTGTCCAGTCATCCACAACAGAAGCGATACAGAAAGCTCTCAAAAGAAAAAAATAAAAAAAAAACTTTTAAAATTCACTTTTTTCCACTTCCAAGCGCCGGCTCATGTGAAGCCCCATAAAGGACACTGGAGCAGAACCGACTACAGAGGTCAGCAAAAAAAATCTCTACTAATCCCAACTCCTTTATATGACTTGCAGGGATAACACAGCCACAGACTGTGGATTAATAAACCCCGGCAATTAGCAGGTTAACAAGCAACTCCCCCTCCACAATCCTCATCCACATTTGCTTCAAACGAAGAACTTCTCCACTTAAGAAGAAAAAAAAATTATTTTTTTTTTTCCAAGCAACAGAGTGAACACATAAACCAGGCCTGAGGGCAGTGACCCTATGGGTATCTTCAAAGTCCCACTGATGCCTAAGAGTGAGGAAACCCACCAGCTGCTGCTGAGGAGACTCCGACAGAGCTCAGAGTACTTTCTTTGCAACGAGCCGGGATACAAAGTTACGTCAGCGACGCCGGAGGTTTGGGAGTTTTTTTGCTTTTTTTTTTTTTTGCTTTTTTTTTTTTTTTAATGGGGGTATCAATAATGAGAATAGAGAGCAAGGGGAGGCGGGGGCGCCCCCAGCCGAGCCCCCCGGGAGCGGAGCCGCCCCGGCCCGCAGACAATAGCGGCGGGAGCAGCCGCGCGAGAAAACGCACAAAAGCGCGTTAAAAAACAAGATAAAAAATAAATAAATAAACCAACGACAAAGAATAATAATTAAGCGAAAGGAAGCGAAGCCACGCGAACGAGAGAGGCTGCTCCGCGCGAAGTTGCGCGGAGCTAAAAGTAAAGCTTTTGTTAAAAAAAAAAGGAGGAAAAAAAAAAGGAGGAGAGGAAGAGGAGGAGGAAGGGCGGGGGAAGCGTGCGAGGGCGCGGGAAGGGGAGGGGGGTCCCGCAACCCCCGCCCCAAGGAAAGCCCCCCCCGCCCCATCCCCAGAGCCCCCGCACCCCGCGGCTCCGGGGGGCGCACTCACTGCGGCGCCCGGCGGGCGGCTTCGGCTCTGGCAGCGGGACCGGGAGGGCAGGGAAGGGAGAGGGAAGGGGACGTGGAGGAGGAGGCGACCGGGCCCGGGAACTCTCCCCGCCCGGGGAGGCGGGCAGAAAGGAGGGCCGGGGGCTGCGGGTTCTGCAACCTGAGCGGCTCCGCGCCCGCCCCCGCGCCCCAGCCCGCATGCGCCGAGCGGGGCCGCCCCGGGCTGCGGGGCCGAGGGGGTCAGCGGGGACCGGGGGGGGCGGGGGGCACCCCGCAAAGTTGCTCCGGGTTAAGTTTCAGCTCCCCCGTCTGCCGGCTGGGAAAAGCCCAGCAGCTCTGCTCGGGGCGAGTGCCGGTCCCTCACCTGCCGCCTTGTCACCTGGCGGCTCCTCCCTCCCCTTGGCTCTGTCCCAGTTTGCTCAGCTGCTCTGCGAGATCCAGCTGCTTCTTTATAATATCGTGCTGCTGGTGTGAAAAGATAAGGGCGACTTTTCAACACGGGTTTATTTTTATTTGAGGGGGATACTTCCTTCCCGCTCGCTAAACTCCGGCTTTAAGGGTATGGTTTGCCTTGGGCTGAGCTTCCAGCGCTCCCACCTCCAGCATTTACAGGGCAGACGTGAGAGCACAAGCTGTTCACGAAGGCGATCTGCTGCACACAAACACCACGGATCTACACCTACCGCAAAATCTAGCAGCTCAACCAGACCCCCCAAGCCAGCCCGCAGCCCTGTCCTGCTCCTTACCACCTTTCCTCCTTCCTCTACCATGGTGTGAGGTACGTACGCTTGATCGCGGAACATCTCCGATACTGTTCCCACGCCTTGCCCTGGAAAAACAGTGGAAACGGCAACCCAGCATTAGCAAATCAGTTCATGGGACCTGTGGTCTGCATGCGGCTGGGATGAGGAGGCCCCTGGGAATGAAGACGTATCATCTGTTGTGGTGGTGACTTGCCTTCAGTTACCATGTTTTGTTGGAAGCTCTTTCAAAATGTGTACATGTGGTGGCCCAATGTTTCCACTCAGCTTAATCTACTGCACAGACTTATATCCTGCTAGACCTGGCCAGCTGATCATGTCTACAAAGGCAGTAGCAACACTGAGTTGAATGTGGATTTTGTGCCTCATTAGAGCTGGGCGGTCCCACCTCATGACAACCAACCCCCAAAACACTTCACAATACTTTCCAAAGAGCCCTTGCTGCTGGCCAGAGTACTGGGCAAAGGCTCCAGGTAATTCCTGTACATCATGTTCTCTCTAGGTAGAACAGAAATAACAATACAGATTTTCTGCTGAAACCCCTGTGTGCGAACTTGGGATTCATTTTGGAGACTGGAACATACAAGCATCAAATGCCCTTTTTAACCAGAAGCAATAGTTTTTCTTATGTGGCTCCAACAGGCAAAGGCAATGAGAACAGGGACACTGGAAAAACATTTTCATCTGTCTTCCTCCTACGCCTGTAAGACAGGCTCATGAGGTAGAGATCACTTGGAAGTTCCTAGACTCAAGAAGAGGGGGCAGACATACTAATGGCTCAGGAAAGAGCACCATCTAGTGAAAAGCTACTTGCAGAACCTGTCTCCTACAAGTCTCCAACCACACAATGACTAACCCAACCCAACCTACCTCGTAACTTCTGAGGCAATCATAAGCGAGATAGCGTGGTAACAGACAGCAGATGCGTCAAATTTTCCATAACATGCATACCAAGATCTGTAGCTCTTCCTTCTTGTTTGTCTGTCAAGGAGACGTTTCTTCTCTGTTTGACAACTCCAGCCAGGCAAGTCAATCTCTGTCTCTTGCTGCCTCACCTAGTGCTGACACAAATGGTTTGGAAATGCTTTTGGAGAGGCTTATCAGCATGAGGATAAAAAGGTCATATGCCAGGAAGGCTGTCCAGGGGTGTTTGTCCTAGTCATAATATTCTAAACCAGGAGGCAAGGAAATTGACATGGAAAATCCTGAGGAAAGGTGACACAGCAGCTTAGCATCAAAGCAAGAGGATCAGCTGATGGGCCCCATTCATCAAAGGTGTTATGGCCCTTCCAGTGAAGGACAGTGAATCAAAACAGAGGCAGAGAGGATGTAATTTTTCCTATTATGAACATTGCTCTCCAGAGTGGGTTTCTCTAGCCATCTGCATATCCCCAGAGTGCCATGAGCTGGTGGTGATTTATGAGGGAAATTACTCAATGGTAAGTAAGGCTACAGGATGGAGAGCCACCCATAGTACCAGGGAGTTGGACAGAGGCTCAGTTTAGATCTTAGCCTGAGTTCCCCTTGCCGGCTGGAGAACTCTTGGTGCTCTAGTACCAGATACCAGTGAGCATCTGGCATGAAAATGCTTATCAGTCACTTCAGATGCCCAGCTCCTGCTCCCAGCAACAATTAATACCTATTTTTCACATCAATACATATTTTTCACCTCTCCCTTCTCCAAGACGTAGTATGTGCTCTACTTTTGCCTTTTTTCCACCCCCAAAGTATTTGTCTCAAAAAATCCTGTCTGCACCCATATATAACCACAAACCAAAACAGAGAGGCAGTAGATGAAGGGAAATTTGTGCAGCAGCTTTGTGGATGCCAGCCTCCTGACAAATCATTTGCCTTCAAATCATCTCTAACACCATTTCCCCGAGGTTTCACCATTTGCCATATATCCAGGTTTGCTTTTCAAACACTACATGAAAATAATAAAATATATCAGATGTTCTTTCATGGCCTATTTCAGGTTTTAATATGTTACAAGCTTTGCTGCAGGGCTCCCTACTTCTTCCTGGGGAACTGGATTTAAGTGCGAGTTGCACTCGTGAATGAGACTGGAATTTGGATCTGTAATGAACATTTGTGTGTAGTGGCATGAATTAGCAATATGAGCACATTGTTCCCATTTGCTGGAAATTAGCTGTCCTTGCAACTGAATACAAAACAGAGTGCAATGTAATGATGGAAGCAGCAACTATTAAAGATTTGTTTTCATCATGTTTAAGCAGCTACAAGACTGAGACACTGAGCATTAAAGTGGCTGACAACACTGTGCAGCGTTTTCTTTGTGTTCCTGCTTGTTTGAAGCCAGTGCCTGGTAGCTAAGATAACAGCAGCTACACCTGAAGAGACTTGAGTATCATTTTCCTTCTTCAAACTCAACCAATGTCATCTCTGAACTCCTGTAAGCAGTACAATCTTTGCTGCAAAATTGTGCACTGTGGTTGAGAACAGCCTTCAGAAGAAGTTTCCCCTTTTCTGTGAACAATATATCCTAGTTAAGATGTAAAAGTTCTTAGTGTGTCACAATCATTAGACACTGGAGTTTGCCCTTAGGAAAGGAGATAGCCTGGAATGGGTGAACTGCAATAAAAGCCACACGAACCAAAATACAAACACTTATGACCTGCAATATGAAATATATTAAATCGAAGAGATTTCCCTGGGTTCACCTCCTGCCCCTCTGTGGGAAGCTTGTGGGGCTTTAGTGGGAGAAGGGGAGCAGTCTTGCACCTAGCTGTCACACACTGTGTACCTCAGCTGCTCACCACTGCTCTTTCTGATTATTTCTCAATTCTGGGAGGCAGCACATGTCAGCTGCTCATGCAGATGTCATTTTAGTTAGTTGCTCAATTGTTGGTGCACAGCTAGCAGGTCCACCTCTTCAGCTCATGGGGCCCCTCCATGTGCTGATAAGCTGTGCTGACACCAAGCTCTCAAAACTTCCCCTTACATAAGTCAGTGGAAGTCCTCATATAAATTCTACTTTTTTTCTTATGCTTATGAATTTCCAGTTACTCATGTTTAATGGACCTGAAAACAGGTAAGGGAGCGTCTCTGCTGACGGTCCCGACAGAACCACACCCACATGCATTTGTGGCAGGGACAAATAATCTTATTGTATTGGCTTTAAATATTCTCATGACCAAAGAAATCATCTAGTGAGCTCTGTGTTGCACCTGCACCTGCTGCCTAGCTTGGTTTGTATCAGCAACTTTCAAGCAGATAGTAAGGAAACAAGAAATAAAACCAAATGAAGAACAAGAAAGGCTCCACAATCAGCTTTGCACTCCTGCAAGGATAAGGTGTGTGCAGGTGTGTTGCAAAGAAGGTGACGTTTCCTCCCCTTTGTCCTCCTCATGCCTGGGCTCAGTAATAATAGTTACTATAACAATAATAACTCAGACAGGCTCTGACTGCCTCTGCCAAACCTTTGGAGATCTGAAAGTGTTTGCAGAGAGACTTAAGCTGTACCTGCATGCTCGCCCTCTGTTCTGCCCTGTAGGATAGGTGCTAGATAGAGCAGAAAGGGAGGGATGAAAAGAACCTTGCAAGCTGCAAACAGTGTTATCATTAAACCTCCTGGGAGGGTTTTATCTTCCACTTCGGTTTTACACTTCATGCTTTGTCAGAGGACACTGTTAACAGGCATCTGCTCTGGCCATCCTGTTCATTTCAATATACCTCTTAATTCAATGCTATTCTATTTCTGTCTTCAGCAAGGGTTACGTGCAAAGCAAGGGATAGGCAAATCTATGCCAAAGGGCTTTACTGAAGTATCAGAAAACATCCACCAGATCAGTTTACGAAACTGAATTATGTGAGACCCCAGAAGTGAAAAATGACAAACACAGAAAGTTAAATTGATAGCAGACAAGGATAAAAGCTTTTAGTCAATGCAGCCTGTAAAATTAACCAAATGCAGTATACTCCCTAAAAAATAAAGCAGTTGCCTCATCCCCTGCACTCTACTCAATTTCAGATCTAAATAACACACAAAGTAGATTAAAATTAATTAATACAGCAAATCCCACAGTAAAGCAACTAATTAAGAAAGCAACACATGCATTTGCAGCCAATTATTTATTACCATCACCATGTGTGGCCAGGATGTGAACACATATGGCATCCCTGGCTTCTCTTGAATCGGTTCCAGAGTTGATGGATGTATTTGCTTTTTGGGAAAGGCAGTAGGAGAAACTGTCAATATCTGAGGCACTAGGAAATATTTGCTTGAACCTTGCAAATACTATGAAGGGTGAAACAGGCCAAAATAGCATCTACAGTGTGGATGTGCAACTGTATCTTTTTCCCAGTCTAGGACCTGAGTGCTCTATCTCTCACTTCCACAATTCAGGATTTCTCTACAGGTGTATATAGACTGGATGAGATCTCCCAACCTACACAATGTGAGAGAAGAGAGTCCTTCAGGTGTTGGGAAACAATGGCCCATAGATGATGGCAAAAATTTCAGCTTATGCAAATGTACAAAAGCCATCTCCCCTTCATATCCTTACATTAAATACTTGCCTGAACTTTTCCTATTGATGTTCATTAATCTGCTGCTGCAGAATGAAAAAGAAGTACTGAAAGGGATGCCTTCCTCAGGAAAGCCATCAGGGAGCATGTGTGTTTCACAGAGAAGAAAGTGCAGCCTAGGAACTCACATCTCAGATCATCAACTTCAGGCATATTAACAAAACCTATGTGTCAAATATTAAATTGCTTTAAAAACTGCTCTTCAAATTTCCATCATAAGCCACCGACTGACTGACCCTCTCGTCAGCACCTGTGTGTTACAACATCTTCCTGTAGCAGACTGGCTACAGCTGGCTTCATATCTTGACAAAAAGGTAGACTCTGTTTATTGAAATTTCCAGGGACAGAAAGCCAGCAAGTTCCTCTCCCCGTGTCATGAAGCCTTGTTTTCTTGCACGTAATTTCTGCACGCATTGCCGGTCAGCCCAGCTCTGCAATAAAACATACACCCACCAGATGGTCCCAGTACTTCTGCATCAGAACTGCTGATGTGCACAAGGGTCAGCAAAACTGCACTATGCTCTTCCTCAGCTTAACATGCTTCCAAATCACAGAAAAGTACAAAAGGCCATTGAAATCTGTTCAGAAGCACAAGCAGTTGGCCTGTTATCAAGTGCAGATCTGTTGTAGTAGTGGATTCAGATGACTTCAGTTCTTAATAGGGTAAAAGAAAGCTGCTTCATCGTGCACAGTAAACCAGTGCCATATTGGTGCTAGGAAATCAAAGATGTGTTGTCAGAAATCCTAATGCCAGGAGGGATAACAGGGACTTATGCATTCACTGGGTGCTGTGCATGCATGCAGTGATGCAGTATGGTTCAGCATGACAAACATAATATCATGACATGTGAGGTGACGCTGCTCATCAACTTCTGTTACTGTACTGCTTCCCTCTCCTTTTCCTCTGGAGAGTTAATCCTGAATACATATGAGTAACAAATGGTAGGGCAGTTGTCCTCATGGTTGTTCTATCCACACTCCCTAGACCAGGAAAGCCACCATAACAACATCATTTCTCCCTTCCCTTCTTTGTCTTCAGTTACAAGAGCTCTGGCTGCTGGAAGCAGCCTGGGCTTGGCTATTTGCAATGACAGGCATGTGGAATGTGCTGCGAGATGGATACATTGAAGGGATGACAGTCTGGCTTGTCACAGCCTTTCCTCACTCCTGCAATGTTAGACTGCTTCTCAATCATTTCTTAGCAGCTTGGGCTAAGAAGCCCACTACATTGGCTGTTTCAAGAACGGGATATGGCATCTCTGGAACCCCGCGGGGACCAAGCCGTGCACATTTTTGTTTGCACATTTTGCAGCGCACATTGACGTGCTTTGTGTGGAAGGTATCTATTTCATATTAAGCAGTCGTCATACAGTATTTTTGATAACCACCTGTAAGCAAATCCAAGCAAAGCTCATTCCAAGGTCAGCTGGGTATTTCTGCTGACTTATCTCCAGCCTTGCAGGCTGCAGAGCCAGCCACTGCACTGGCCATTTAAACCTCTGATAGATCAAACAGGGACAGATCTGATCCAGACAGGCAAGAAAGAGATTAGGATCAAACAGCCTCCTCTGTCCCTGCAGCTCTGAACTGACAGGTGTCCAGGATGTCATTACAATCTGTAGACAACTTCAGCTAATGAGGTCTTTGTCTTCACAACTTTGTTTTTATTTTTTTAATAACACAGAGCAGTTAAACCATCCATGGACATACTTGAGCTTGTTCTTAGTGAAGCCGATTCAGTATGTTATTCTACACCTGCCCTGGGTTGCAAGGTGGGCAGGGGCTGTGGCAGCAGCTATCTGGGGTAACCTGCCATCCCAGAGAATTTGTGACTGATTAAACAGCCGTGTCATCTCAGAACTTCACCAAAAGCTCTGTTTCCCTTTATATTAACTTCTCCTCCCTCCCATTGTCTGCCTGGGTTAGCCAAAAGCAGAAAGTAACTTACATGCTTACAGTAACAGATCAGAAAGTTAAAGAGCACCCCATCAAGGAAGAGAACTTGACAGAACAGCAAATTAAATGCCTCACATAAAAATAAAGGCTTCAAATATAATAAAAAAGTTGATGCTGTACAGATAGACAGGATTTGGTTGTGCTTTTCTTACACAATTATGCTCTTCAAAATCCTTTGCTTTGATTTTGATTCTTTCTCTCTCTTCTTTGAAGTATTTTGCCAAATGTTGGTATCCATTTTCTCATGTTCATCACAAGCAAGAGTGTTAGTGCATGTATATATTCAACTCCAAACCACATCCAAAGGTTTAAGTGTTACACAGGGAGAGATTTGAGTTAACAACCCTGCAAACATCTCATTTATTCCACCAAGGCGGGAGCATCGGTCCCAATACCAGACTTCGCAAAACGTTAGGCATCTTGGGATGGTGTTAACATTAATGTTTCTCATGGAAGATAGTGAAATTACACTTTTGACAATTAGGAACACTGTTTATTTAATTGGCTTATGAAGAACTGTTGAAAGCCTGTATGTACATAGACAAACAGGTCTCTCTCTCTTTCATTAGTCTGTTTTACACACTAATCCTAACATCAATAAATATACTTGTAATTCCTTTACATCTGTGTAGTTATTAAAACCACAGACACTCCTGCCACACGAAGTATCTGATCCTGAAAGTAAAACTCTGTGTGTCAAGTATAGCCACATCAAGTTACTCCTGAAATCACACTTGGTTCCTTTTTTGAGCATCTTTAAAATGAAAAGAGGAATTGAGTTATTCTCTCAGCTGTAGTGGCAACCAGAAGAACAAAGCAAGTATTGCAGCTTATGCTGAAACCCGTGGGTCAAGAAAATAGTTTTGGGCCAGGAGTTTACAGCTGTGTATATAAATTACATGCGAAATATGAAGATGTCTTGCTGTGCATACATAAGATTGTTTTGGAATAATTTGTACTTTAAAATAATCTTATTACTAAGAATCCCTGGGCAGAATTTGCCTGGTCATTTGCTGTGACTCTGTACACCATCTGATAATTGCTTCTTCAAATGATTGTTTAGATATTGAGCTGTTTATTCTCAGAAATAATTTAATTGTGCAAGATGTGACTGCTATTGATGGAAGAGCCATCTCTTCTAGATATCTGGACCTCAGCTAAGATCTGCAATCTCTGCATAACAGCAATTTTTCCCTTCTTTCACTTCCTTCAGATGAATCCTGACAGCCTTCTCTTCTTTGTTACAGCTAAGGAACCCTTTCAGCTATTACCCTTGGTTTGCACCAACAGGGCGTCTGGCATTTCCTCAGCCTCAGACCTAAGCACACCACTTTCATCACTCATCTTTTCTAGCACAAGCAGCAAGAATCTGGAAATTCAGAGCCCTACCAGCCTCTAAGAGGTTTTCCTAGAAACAGCAAACATCTGACTACCTACCCTGACATAATTTATCATAAGTCTAAAAGAGAGGACAAGAGAGAGCTCCAGAAACTTAACGGCCTAGGGAGGGTTTAGGTGTTTGTGCAATACTGCTTTGCTGTCCATTGGAACTAAATGCCATGATGATTATTATAAAAGTGAGAATGAAGATGTAGACTAATTACCTTCCTCCATCTATGAAGGGTGTTGGTTGTTTTCATCATTTTACTGTGTATATGGCTTGTGTAATACAGCTGACTGGAGTGTGTGCTGAAAGACTTAATGAAGAAGGGAGCTGGTTGTGTTTGGCAGCGAAGAAGTACATGGTGTGTCTCGTTACTATGGCTTTGTAGGATCACAGAAGTTAATATCTATTAGATCATGTATCAAGCTTCCTCACACCCTCACACTAGTTCTGCTAGTTTAGTTAGTTCCCCAGAGTCCATTTTTAGAGTTTTATCAGTTGAACTTTAAGAATCTCAAGCAATAAAATAGCTATTACTTTTTTTCCCTCAGAGATTTCTGCAGTCTAACACCCCACAAAGCTATGTCTGGCTCTCCTGCCTGAAACTTTTCTTTGAAATCAAGGTAGCTATTTCTATGTGATACACACTCACTCAGTGGAGAGCAGCACTTTATTTTCTTTGCATCCATTATTCAGCTCTTGTCTGGCTCTGAGCCCCCAAAGGCTACTCATGGCAAAGCCATTACCTCCATGCACATGCACTCCACGTACCTTCCCTCAGCAATTTCTACTGTAACTCAGCATTAGCTGCTTAGTTCAACGGCTGAAAAAAGTACAATAAATTAAAAACCAGGGCAGCAGGAAGCATTATTAGTCCTCAAGGAATTTGCTGCCTCCTAAAGCACAATTTCCTGAAGATCTCAGACCAGGTCTTGCTGCTGTTGTTTTCTTCTGCTTCTGCTGTCATAAGGAGCCCAACGTCTTCTACACTTCTCTCATCAATTGCTCCTTGACCCCTGGACTCCCATCTGACCAGCCACTGTGTCTCCTTGCCACTTGCTCTAGACCATATCTAAATCAGGCTTACACTTTGTACTTGTGCTGTGCTTTTAGCAGCGCTCTTCAGGACTGTCCTAAGGAAAAAACCTGTTATGAGAAGATATTCCCTCTGACTGAGACTGCACAAGCAGAACTATTACCTCTAGAGCTCCCATGCAATAGGAGCAACAGCCAGGCCCACTGAGTTCTGTTTTACAGGTTAGAAATAACATTTTAAAATTGTATAACTTACTTGGGTGCCAGCGCTGATGGTGAGACGTCAGTTGATTCCTGTTAGTTCTTCACCCAGAACTCCCTTGCCACTCCTTGGTTCAAAATGGAAGAGGAGTGACTGCAAATGTTCAGATATGCCCAAGGAATAAAAATGTTGATAGTCCTTCTGAGTCTAATTTTCTGTAGTAGAGGATTGAAAGTTTTGACTTCTTATTTGCAGCACAACATGCTATGATAATCATGCAACTGATCTCTTCCAGAAATTAGCTGCTTATGCAAAATAACTGAGAAGATAATACTTGCGCTGCTGCATATGTCCTTTCTGTTTAGGGATGGAAAGGAAACTGATAACTGAGGTTGATAAGCTTCTGTGCTTGGCACCACCTTGCCAGCAGGTTGTGAAGTTACACTTCCAGTTGTTGAACTGGGAATAAGATTATGCAAGGACATACAGGGGAGATGAACAGTGACCCACCTACTTCCTAACAATAGCATATTATAGTAATATTAATAAAACATTCAGAAATGTTAAGACGCAAGAATTACCAAATATACGGGTAAACTGAGATTGAAATTATACATTAGCCTTCTTTAGGTTCTGGCTCTGAGTGTCCAACAAGATTGATGGCAAAATCAAGGCCATTTCAGGCTGGACCGAATCTGCGTCCACACCTAGCAGCTTCCTCATCAGGCAACACTGCTAATTCAGTGTCTGGATCCCACATGGGAAGGCATCTCCCCCACATGTACACACCTTCTGATGACTGCATTTCCACTTGGAGAGCAGAAAGAGGTGTGACATCAGCTGGAACAAATTGAATGTGCTCAGGCACATTTCATTATGACTGGGACAGACTGGGGCACAACGTCTACATCTGAGTCCACTGAGAGAGCACCCTGTTCCCCCCAGTACCTAGAGTAGTGAGAAAATAAAACACGCACAAGGAGCAAGTTTGTCTTCATAAATCTGGAAGACAGACAAGGAAAAATTGCCAGTTTTCTGAAAAATTAACACCCTCTTTCATCATCTAATGAAAAAGGCCCTCTGTCTCTTAAAAAAAAAAATAAGCTATTCTAAAATATATTGAAATCTATTTAAAGAAATCCAATTATTTTAAAAAGAACTGTTTACTTTACTGATGGTGCCCTACTTATTTTTCTACATTGGTGCCTTTTCCAAGAGCAGCAACTGGCTTTCACAGCCACCTCTCTGTTTATTTCACTGAAGTAAAAGCACGGCTCGGCTTCATTCTCCCAGATCCAAGCCATTTCAAACATCAAAGGCACCTCACATACTGCTCGGTCGCTGGGTGCAGACTAACAGACCTGAGCTGTGAAACAGCAGCAGGGCAGCAATATTTTTATGGACTTCAGTGCTCGGTCCACTTTATATATCTTTTTTATATCATCTTAATAAAGACCTAGAAGGTTAAAAGCTTTGATGAGGGTCAGCCCAAAGCAACATTGGCCCAGCTGGGACTGCAAAGGGAGCTTTGTTCAGGGCAGGAAAGCACAGTATGTCCTCATGAAAAGCAACTATATTTTTGAAGTCACCATGTCTGAGAGACTCCAGGTTGCATTTTGCTTGATTTTTTTTTTTAAATAAAAACTCTATACCACAGTCTTAAGGATATCTGGCTTGCAGTGCAATAGCCTGGTGAGGGTCTGTATCTACCAGCACGGGTTACGGGCAGTTTATTTGGTGACGCTGGCGGGTTGGGAGGCGAGAGGAAGGGAGGCACACAGCCACTTACCTCATCCCTTTGCAGACAGCAGAAAGCACAGCTCTGACCCAAGGCTTTGCAACACGCCTGGGGGATGCTGGAGCCAAGACAAGACACCACGGAGAAGGCAGAAAAACACACGCCGGAGCGAGTAACCAAGGGATTCAGCCCTGGAGTTAGTTTTAAAGCGAACAGCAGTGGCCTCTACTGGCTCTGAGCAGGAGAGCACTTTGGTTTCTCTGCCCCAGGGCCGTTTGCTAAGGGAAAAGCAAGAGCTGGAGAGGAACGAGTGACAGCACTCATCAGAACCCCTAAACCAACAGGGCTGGTTTGGGCACATCCAAAATGTGGCTGAGGAGGTGTTTGGCGAAGCTTGGTCCGAGTTCATGAATGGCTACCTGAAACAAACCTGTGACGTGCTGCCTTTGGGGCTGAGCAGTCAGGATCTCCGCTGTGCAGCTTCCTAGCGTCTGTGACCAACCTGAGCTCTTCTCCAGGCCTTGTCAGCTGCACCACGAAGCTGGACCCACATGCCAGTCCATCTTCTTCCCTAACACTTCCCCTGCCCATCCTTGGTAGGGGGAAGACTTGTAGAGAGAGGTAAAAGAATTATCCTCCTTCTACCAGCACTTGTCTGAGGGATGGGGCTTTCAGGAGCTGCCTTTTCTTCCCAAGCGCCTCCTCGTGAGGGGATTAAGACACTGACTTCAATCTGATTGATCGAAGACCCTTTATTGAGTTAGCTCTTTCTTTATATACCCTTTTGGGTTACATAACAGGCTGTCCACGAGGCTATCTACAGTGTATTATTGGCTAAAAGGTAGCTGTCCATAAAGCTATTACTAACATATTATTGGCTACACAACTGCCTACGCTAAAAATACCAAGTTACACTGAAATTAACCATGTTGATATTTTTCTTCTTTTGTCTTTCTCTCAGTTGGTACTAGCTCTTGTTTTTGTCTCAGCTTTCTGTTTCAAGGTCTTGTCACAGTTGCTGATATCAACAAGGCCTACAGCATCAAGTCCTTCTTCCCTGTAAAATGTCTCCACAACCTCGCACCATATTTCTGCCTATCCTGGTGCAGGCGGCAGTGAGAGGATCCCCTGGCTTCATGGAGCGGTGGGATGCACACACAGCTGCTTTCACATGCGCGTCTTCAGTTTCAAGATTCATTTCACAGAATCACACAGAATCACAGAATCACCAGGTTGGAAGAGACCCATCGGATCATCGAGTCCAACCACTCCCAATAAACACTAAACATGTCCCTCAGGACCTTGTCCACTCGGGCCTTAAACACCCCCAGGGAAGGTGAATCAATCACCTCCCTGGGCAGCATATTCCCATGCCCAATGACCCTTTCCGTAAAAAACTTCCTCCTAATCTCCAGCCTAAATCTCCCCTGGCGGAGCTTGAGGCCATTCCCTCTCATCCTGTCCCCTGTTACTTGGGAGAAGAGGCCAGCTCCCTCCTCTCTACAACCTCCTTTCAGGTAGTTATAGAGAGCAATGAGGGCTCCCCTCAGCCTCCTCTTCTCCGGACTAAACAACCCCAGCTCTCTCAGCTGTTCCTCATACGGTCTGCTATTTAAAAGCTGCTATTACCAGTCTTCCTGGTCTCTTTCTGTGATCCCCACACAGAACATACTGCAGTGCTCAGTGTTTTGAGGACAGGCATGGGAAGGTGACCACCTTGGCCAATGTCACCCAACCCAGGTGGGAGCAGCACCCAGAGCTCCCAGTTCCCCCCTTAGTGGCTTGGCTGGTCCCCCTGTTACCCACCATTGCTGCTGCAGCCCTCTCAAGAGCACAGACTGGGCACCTTCCAGCAGCAACTACTCCTTTAAGACCACTTTACTGTTTTATTTATATATTTATGACCAACAGTCCACAGCAGCTGATAAACCCTAAACACGAGGGCTATAGGCAGAGACATAATCACTATCGAAGGCCATCTGCATCTGCTCCCCAGCTGCTCGCTCCCCCCGGGGCCATCCGAGAGGATGTTGGGTATCATGGCTAAAGGCTTGCAGGAGTGCTGCGACAAGCTTCCCCCTGTATTAAGCAGCCTTTAATTTGGCCCTGGCTGGGAAGAAGTGACAAGGACAATGCAGAGATCAGACACTCAGAATTTTTGTGCTCAATGTGAATATTTTACATGCTTGTCAAGCTGTGCAGTAAACGATGAAGGGCTGTAGCCAGCTGTAATTTAACACAGTGGGATCAATCCAATATGAAGAGCAACAGACTGTATCTTTCCTCCATATGGACATCTAAACAAACCTTTTATTGATTTAAACATTTCTCATCATTTATGGGAACAATTTATTCACCACAGTCTTTTAAAGCATCCCATTTTGTACTTTAAATCTGTACATGGGTTTGAGGATCATGCAAGCTTTTTCAACTTGAAATGATGAAAAATTGCAGCAGAACAGGGGATGGCCCCACTCTGAGGGTATCTGCATAATTATTGCTCTTAATTACTTGCTTTGCGCTAAAATTGCTTTTAGCATTATATAGCATAAAAATAATTGAAGCAGTTCCATGTCCAAACAAGTTGTATTTGAAACAGGTGAGCCAGAGCAGATAATGCGTACAGATCTGGGGGCTGTGAGCATTGGGGATGTCTGTCCATCCCCTTGACTTCTTTGTAGGAGTCTAACACAAAGCTTCTCACAGCACACATTGCAAAATGGAAGATGCTGTTCTATGTGCAAGATCCTTCACCTCCTTCTTCTAGAGCACTAATAGTCAATACCGTGCACAAGGTCTAACCTTGGGACAAAGGCAAGTTTATCTACTGAGCTTAATTACCTTTCTAGGGTGTATCAGTCTTCATATTTTGAATTTGAATATTTGCTACTGATACAAAAAGCACTTTACCTTAGATACCGAACCCAGATGTTCTCCTTTTGCTGATCTTTCTGCCAGTATAAAGCAATAAAAACCTAGTCTACTTACAAGCGTTTTTTCCTCCTGCAGCATCTTCTCAGCTGAGACTTTTTTCAGCTCTTTAAGAGTCTCTTTCAGCTGCTGACAAGTTCTACTTTCCAAAGTGTACAAGACCTTTTCTCCAAATAAAATTGGCTTAAATGCTACCAGATTTGAAGTAGGTACATGGGTTTATTTTCTTTGTACTTTTGAATCACAAAGGCTTTTCCACTCACAAGCATTTCTTCTTAATGGTGAGGGATAGAAACTGCTACTAAAATCAAATGCTGAGTTGAATCCCATGACTCCAGGAGCTAGGGCTTTAGGAAGGGGAAGGTGAACTCTGTCAGGCTTGTGATAACTTTGCAGGAGTTGGCAACAGTGCTGGTGCTTAACCATGGGTGTTGCTGTGAATATTGGCTGCCATTCGCCTTCACATCTCAGCAGGGGATGGAAAATCCAGCAAAGATTTTTTTTTTTTTTTTTGCTGCCTCTGTCTGTTGTTGCAGGAACAAAAGCATAAATCACAAGTCCCTGGCACTGGGTGGGATTTTGTGCTCCACTGGGTCCTGGTGCTAAATTACATTCCCTCAGATCATTTGCTCCCTTGTTCATCAGCCAGCAAGAAACATGAGGCTGCAAGGAGTGCCTACACATAGGAGTGTGTCTGTGTGTGACTGCATGTTTGTCTTTGGTCCCACACTTAACATGGTCAGGGCCAAAACATACTAGAGGAATGTTTAAAAAGCTGTAGCTTAGATCGCTGTACTTCTGCTACAATAAAAACAACATGGGGGATGCAGTAATAACCTGAATGTCCAACCAGAGTTAAAACATGGTGCTGTGCAGTGCTGAAAACTGGAGATAGACAAGTCTGACCAGATCTGGGACCCTCAGTGCTTTGTACCTGTGCTGAATGGCATCTGGCCATAGTCCACAGAAGAGTGACTGTGGTGTCTAACTGGTCTCTGCTGCAATCCTAAAAATCACATAATCTTAAAAAATCGTGCTGTGACAGGCCTGAAGATTTTCCCTGCTACAGCATACTGGCCCCAGACAAGACAAGGACTTCTTCCTGATCCCTGGCAGCATCCATGTGACTTTTTGGGTGAGCATCCTCCCTACCAGGGGCAGGCAGCCCCAGACCTGCAGCTCAGCCCTGTCAGCGCAGTGACAAAGCTGTTACTCTGACCCAGACCTGCGTTAATCCTGTTATTCACTGAGCTCATTTTGCCACAGTTATGCTTGAGCTGCTCTTTGTTACCCATTAACATCTGACCGCCAAACAGAGAAGATGAAGTCTAAAAGGTATTCCCAGTGTTCTGCAAGAGCTGACCCCAACCTGGAAGTCACAGGGGTTCCCTGTGCCTGGATGAGCTCCATTAAAGGTTTTGAAATAGCCACATTTCTAAGTCCAATTCTGCTAAAGACGTGAAGGCTGAGGAAGGAGCTGAGTGCATCTTCCCACTGTGCACCAACCCTGCAGCTGGAGCTGTTCTGCTTTACCTTCTCAAGATCTGCCCCAAGCATAGCAGCAGAGGCAGGGTGAGTGGGTGCACAGAAGTCATGCTGGCCTAGAGAGAGCAGGCCAAGATTAGCCATATAATACTGTGATTACCCAGCTACTGACAGCCATTGTTATTATTTTGCTATTTCTTCAGCATTGCATGGCTGAGCTTGCAGCCCAACTGTGCCAGACATGACACATGCTATGAAGGAGAAAAGGCATTGCCCACCTGGGAGCACATTCAGTCATGGCAGAGAGCAGAGCAGGAGCTCTGCACTGGGCAGGCACAGGGATACCCAGGTGAGCAGTGAGCAGGCCCCTGCACCTGCATCCCTTTTCCCCCAGGAGAGTGCAATTTGCAAACAGGAAAATCTCACCTGGTACCATCTGAACAGAATTAGGGATGAACTGACATGTTCAACATATCTTGCTGTCCCCTTTGAACACTGGCATTAGCAAGTTTGGGGAGTTTGGGAGTTTAGGTAGTGCAGACACTGCCTGATGAGAGCTCATTCCAAAGTGACATCGTTTAGCTACAATTCCTAAGAAATAGGTCCAAACTAGTAGTGAGGAGTTGTGCCTCCAGGCAAACAGATGCTGGTTCAAGGCTGTTATCAGGTAAAGTGTGTGGGTGAAAAACTTTTTCCACAGCTTGTCTGTTACCATGAGAAGAAGCAAACAAGGCAGGGACAAGGCTGGTCTCCAAACAAACAAGCCATCTGACTGGCTGGCACCACATCCCTGCTAGAGACAGCAATGAGATGCTTCCTTCTGATGAGAGAGAGACGGGGCTATGCAGCATTGAAGTGCCTCAGCTGTTGGCAGGCAGCTGCTCCAGTGTGAGCAAGCACCTCCAGATCCAGGGATCCAGCAGTCCTAGGAAGGTAAACAGTACTTAGATGCTTATAAAAATAAAGAAAGGTTGAAAGAAGTTCTGTTTGCTTTGCTTCACTTCTCTCCCACTATACACACGCATCAGCAGGGTCCTGGGGCACTGCCCACAGTGGGAAGCGTCAGCCATCTCTTCTTGTGTCCTGTGTTCTACTCTGCAGAATGATTTACACCTCTCTGATCATTCATGCATTGAATTGCTGCTGAAGTGATCACACTAAAGACTGCAGGTCACCCTGGAGGTGTGTGAGGAAGCAGATGGATCCTGTTCAGTGTTGCCATCCTGACCATAACTGAGTGGTTGTTAAAAGACATCAAAGACGTATTTGCGACCTCATGTGTTTGTCCAGCCAAAGGTCATGTATTCACAAACGATTTTTTTTTCCCCTTAAACAATAAAGAAAGCCATGAAAGCGTGTTCGACATTTGCACTTTAGGGAAGCCAACTATATGATGTGGGGCATCTGCCAGCTACCTGGTATCCCTGAGTGCTGTCCCAGTGACACCTGATAGTGGACTGTCCTCAGAGCTTGGGCCCAGAGCAGCAAACCAATAGATGCCCCAAAAGCTCAGAGCACAGCTAGGCCCTGTCTCTAATATAATTTCAGATTATGCAATATGAAAAACATGGTCTGGAAATCACATGAGAGCCAGCTTTCTCATGGGGTATCCAGCCAGTTCTGCTTCCAGCTGGACAAGAGAAAGGCATCCTGATTACCATGGAGCAAGTCTGTGTGCTCATTCTTACTGAGGAGATCAAACCCGGTGTGTCTTGGCAGTGGGGTTTGTGGTCACATGCTGACCTGAAACACTGTCTGATGAAAGTTTCTGACACTGTGGCATTAAGCATAGCTAGAGAGAATATAAGCATGAGTAATGTAACTCCCAGTGTTTTCCTCATCAGCTTCAATGAAGAGCCATCACACACATTGCTTGTGGGTTTCCTTTTTTTCTTGATTTGGGGGCTGGGTGAAAGGAGGTGTCTGTTTAATCCCTGCTAATGAAATTCCTGATGCAAGGCACACATGTGCCGGCAGCTGGCATCCAGCTGGATCCTGACCAGTAAGGGAACATAAGTTAGGAATGGTCAGTCAATCATGGGGCTTTGGAAAGCAGTGATAGCAGAGTTGGTTCTAAGTAGCCTGAAGGACTTCCAGATAAAAGGAATGGCAGTCATGATTATGGATAGCTCCTCATCGTGTTTATTTATATGAAACATTAATATTATATAGCACTAATATAATGCCAATGTCAGACTGAAAGTAGGAAAGCAAATCTCCTCCCTGTTCTTAAAAGTAGCTCATGCTGGCCCAGGATTGTGGCTGAATATTTGCATTCCTATCTGCTCCAGTGAGTCTGCTCCAAACACAAACATTGCATTCAAAACATGAGCAAATCTGGGGCAGGGACTGAACTCAGCAACCCTCCTCCCCACACACCTGTAGCTTCCCAGAGCTCTCAGCCAGAGGCCTTTGTGAAAGAAAACACAGCTTCTCAGGGGTGAGCCCCAGGGGACTGTGACACCTGGACTCTAAGACATAGATACTGAAATAACTATAACATAAAATATAACTACTAGTTCCTATCTGCTGCCATAATAATGTAAGGCTTCCAGCACACCTGCTAGCTGCTATCTCAGCTTTTTATGCTGAGAGATCAGAAGATTTAGTGGCTTGCTTTATTTTTTTCCCCCTTTTTGCTGGCAGACAGAAGGCACTTCGAGGGGGATGAGCTCCCCAAGGCTGGTGTCATTTCATGGTGCCCTGACCACACCACTGCATCTCTCCATCCCCAGCTTGCCTGCTGCTGCCTGCTGAAAGTCAGTCCCTGCTAGATGCCAGCGCTGGGAGCTGCTCCTTCCAGGCTCTGCCCCCTTACTCTCTGCCTTCAGTGTCATATCCATGCTTTTCTCAGCTATCCTCCACCTCCTCTCTGTACCCTGCACTGGTAAGACCGTACCTCGAATACTATGTTCAGTTCTGGGCCCCTCACCGCAAGAAGGATGTTGAGGCTCTGGAGCGAGTCCAGAGAAGAGCAACAAGGCTGGTGAAGGGGCTCAAGAAAAGGCCTTATGACGAATGGCTGAGGGAGCTGGGGGTGTTTACCCTGGAGAAGAGGGAGCTGAGGGGAGACCTTATTGATCTCTACAACTATCTGAAGGGACATTGTGGAGAGGAGGGAGCTGCCCTCTTCTCCCAGGTGACAGGTGACAGGACAAGAGGGAATGGTCTCAAGCTCCACCAGGGGATGTTTAGGCTTGACATAACAAAAAAAATTTTCATGGAGAAGGTCATTAGGCACTGGAAGAGGCTGCTCAGGGAGGTGGTTGACTGGCCTTCCCTGGAGGTGTTTAAGGTGCGGATGGATGAGGTGCTGAGGGGCATGGCTTAGAGATTGGTGGGAATGGTTGGACTCGATGATCCAGTGGGTCTCTTCCAACTTGGTGATTTTGTGATTCTATGATTCTCTCCATTTCTACTTTTCCACTTTCTATTTTTATACCTAATCTCTGCTCAAGTGCAAACACGACCAGTTCATGTCAAGGCCTATTGGTGGTAGGTAGTTTCACAAGGTTATAAACCAATGATTGAAATAACCCAAACATTTCTAGGATCATCAGCAATACTTTCTTCATGCAATTTTGAGTTGTTTCATACGAAAATAACTTCCCATCCCTTTCTCCCTCCAGCTGCATTACTGGAAAGCCACCGGGCTGTGGTGCTTTCTGCCTGGAAAGATTTCTGTCCCTCCACATGCTCAGGATGCAGATGAAGCCCAGTGCACACTAAACTCATTAAAGTCCCTTCTGATACAGCTTAGAGCAGCCTTGTGTATAGGATGTGAGGCAAAGCTGCGTAAACATTTAAGATCATTTTTGTTTGAAAATCTCCAAATTCCTTTTTTTTTCTCTACATTTTATTGAAGGAGAAGGAGGCCACACCACTTCCCTCAAGGAAATTCCCCAGAAAGCAGATTCAGGAAGAAAAACGTTTTTCAGATAAGTAAGAAAAAAAAGAAAACTGAACCCCACCTTCACCTGTCTCTTTGCATCTGGAATTACAGGTTCATATTTAACTTCTCTGTAATGTAATGCAGCACATTTTCTTACACCCTTAGATGCCCACATCTAACGGTGTTCTTGAAAATTAGTCAGTTGAAATGAGTGCTGTACAGCAGGGTTAGACAATTTACTGTAGTTACAGAGGAATCACGGCAAGATTGGAAGATCTTGCAAGTGTAGCATTTATGGGCAATTTAAACTGAAAAACAGCTATAGCTGTGATATCTAGAAAGCTACTGACAATGATGATACCTGCTCTCTGCAGGGGAGCAGCATGAAACTATCTATAACAATCAGCTGTATCACAATGTGTACTAAGGAAGAGTTGATGTAAGAACAATATTTAGTTAATGTAACATATAGAATAAATATGCTTATGTATATCTATGCACATAAAAGAGAAGATTAAATGCTAGTGGTGTAAGATTCACATTCTTAATGTACTTGCTTGTCTAACTCATAGGAAATCTGGATAAAAGATGTGAGATAGAAGTGACTGTGCTATGAATTGTACAATGCCTGATCCTTAGGGCCTGCTCTTTCTTTGAGATTTCTATGTCCTATTGTAACATAAATAATCGTGAATGTGCAAGGGATGTATGCTCATATTAGTCTGTTAAATTTTCTCCATTTCTCTTAAAATGAATACCTGTGTACGTGTACAGGGTGAAAGTAATTAATCAGGTAGCAGAGTCAAAGAGTGCCATTGTAATAATTCATTTCACATATTATGCACTATCCATAAAGGTACAGGCTCTTGAAAATTGGACTTCCACATATGAAAACAATGCTTTTCTACTTTCCAGTTTCCACTCAGAGAAATCCCACAAATAATGCTTATTCAATTCCCAGCAGCTTCTGATCTCCCGACTCAGTCCTCTCTGAATAACAGCCAGGCATGTGCATAACAAAGGATATTAAATATTAATGCTGAGGATTTTGTCGCTGATTGTGCTATTAACATGTAGGGAACCATTCATCCTTGCCGCATAAATAAACTCTGCCTAGTGCATTAGAGCTCTGCAAAGTCAGAGTTAACCTAACGATGTATTCCTTCATTTTGAAAGATGAAAAAAAGGGGAAGAAAGACATGTGTGAATTGCTCTTTAGGGATTCACTGCACTTGTACTTGAGATTTTAAACCTAGACTAGCAGGACTGTTAAAATAAGAGAAATAAAATAAAAATAATGTTTAAGGTGATGCTGGAGGATGCAGCTGTTAGGCAGTGCACTGCCTTTAGCAGAGTCTTGCATGACACAGTGACATCCTTACACTTGAGTGGGTCCAACATCGTCAGCATGGGATCTACCATGCTTATTAGCTTGGCCTTTGCAACAGGACTTGCCACTGTACCTTTGTTTTTCCTCTCAAGCCTGTCTTATGACATGGTTTCTGCTGGATTAGAGAAATTTAAGCACCCTCATCCCTTTACATTCAAACATTTACAGGCAGTGATGCTGCTGATGGATGTTGTTTGACATTGCATCTCTCTGCCCTGTCACAGCATGCATCAGTGGCACCTTTTAAGACCAGTGGCTCTTTGGAAACCTAAGTTTCTATGCCACAAGTATTTTTGAGCTAAATGTTTACTATTATGCACATTTTCTATGTTTATGGTGTGTTGCAGCCTCTTCAGCTCACATATCCAGCTCAGGTAAATGGATATTGCCTCAGTGGCTGTACTTTTGCCCTGAAATCTCAGTGTTAGTGGTGTCATGTGGCTTTTAGCTGGCTCAGGAGCCCCTTTGGTTCAGAGGACATCAGTGCAGATCATGTTTTACAGCCTGTACTCTCATGGATCACCTCTCTGAGGAGGTGGTAGGGCTGATGTTCTGGAGCACAGCTTTTGCTGGAATTCCCCACGAGCTGCTGACTGTGCAGTTGTTAGGGTTGCTGCAATAATCAGGAGCTTGAGTCAAGCCGAAAGTGACAGGCTAATTTAAGGAAAAAAAAGTATCAAGCTTTGTGAAAACAGAGCCTTAGTCAGACAAGCCCAGAATTTCTGTGGAGAACATAAAATATGTTGAGATTTCTTTTCCCATTTCCCCTAGTTCCAGCAATTCATCTCTCTTTGTAGTATTTCTGCACAGTATGTTAGTAACGTGGGTGTCAAGTCTTTTGTTGCAGGTGCTACAGCATCTAGTAAGGGTCTTGTTTAGCTCCTCACCAGCACTACTGTACGCTGTAGGGGATGCTACAGTATAAAAAGGATATCAAGCTAGGGAGAGTGTCCAGAGGAGGGCCACAAAGTTGGTGAAGGGTTTAGAAGAGAAGTCATATGAGAATGGACTAAAGTCACTTGATCTGTTCAGCCTGGAGGAGACTGAGGGGAGACCTCATTGCAGTTTGCTGTTTCCTCACAAAGGAAGGAGGAAGAGCAGGCACTGATTTCTTCTCTCTGGTGACCAATGACAGGACCTGAGGGAATGGCAGGAAGATGTGCCAGGGGAGGTTTAGGTTGGATATTAGGAAAAGGTTCTTCACTCACAGAGTGGTGGAGCACTGGAACAGCTCCCCAGGGAAGCAGTAATAGCACCAAGCCTGAAAATATTCAAGAACCATTTGGGCAACACCCTCAGACATATGGTGTAAATCTTGGGGTTATCCTGTGCAGGGACAGGAGCTGGACTCGATGATCCTTGTTGGTCCCTTCCAGGTCAGGGCATTCTATGATACTGTGAACACCATTCCCCATCCAGTAGGTATATGTGAGTATGTATATATCCACATAGTCCACGTGAACTTTGGGTGTGTAAAGCTTTCATGGCTCCAGACTCTGACTTATAATTTTGTGCTGCAGTGTATTTAATGCTAAACTCTTTTTTCCTATGGTTAAGCTGGTCATTTTCCCANCAGGGACTGGAGCTGGACTCGATGCTAAACCATATGGTACTAGGGAAAATGATTCTTCTCTCTCTGAAATACCTGGGTACGATGCTAAACTCTTTTTCCCATGGTTAAGGTGGTCATTTTCCGGAACCAGGCAGCAGCTCTGAACCTTCCCAGCAGGAGGCAATGCAACGTGACTCAGCTCTCACCCTTTGCTGGTTGCTGTGTCCTCCTGATTTCTCTGTGTGTCTTGGCAAAGTCATGTCTTTACAGCAAGACCTGAAGTGTGGAGGACTGGCAGATATTTTATCGGTATCCAGATTTCTTCCATATGCATTATATTTACATCTGCCAGCAAACAGGCAGCAATACCAATAATTAGATGTAGCGCTTGTATAGCTTTTTA
>WAAB01019478.1:458447-516213 GCA_013389865.1 Piaya cayana | reverse complement strand
CAGCTCAGCTTTGCTTTCCATTTACTTCTCTCAGTTCTGAAATAGCTGGATCTCTGCAGATTTTGTCAATGTGCTCTTTTAAATAGAAAGATGTTAGGCGTCCCCATCCTGCTGTCTTTGATGTCAGGCAGTGCAGGAGGCTCAGGTTTCCCGCTAGCACCATATGGTGCTAGGGAAAATGATTCTTCTCTCTCTGAAATACCTGGGTACAGCTAGCAGTGATTAACAGAGATTCACAATTGTGCCTAGGGTGCAGAGGTAATTAAAAACACTGATAACCACAGTGCAATGGTAAAGAACATCTCCCAGACTTATTGCCTCCCTCTCTGCTGATCCTGAAATGATATTTAAGGCAAATTTACCCAAGACAGATCTGCCTTGCATAGGAAACATGAAGTGAAGTGGGGACAGGGCCTTTGCTGGGAACTGAGAAAAGCACAGCAGGGACTTTGGGATGCTCATTTGGCCATTCTGCTAATTCTACCCTCTCTTCAACTGCAAGTAGAAGGTGATGTGGGGCAGAGCAGCCTTCTTCCAAGGGCAGATGTGATGGAGTTTGGGGAGCATCTTCAGGACTACCCCAAAGCCTTCTCCTGGGAAATGCAGTTGTGAATGATGCTGTGATTTCTGAGTGTGACCCAAGCAAGGTGCAGTGGATATGACACGTGCAAAGATGTGATTTAAAGAATTTGAAAAATCAATGAGGCAGAGAACTCAGAGGAACAATGAAAGGCAAGCAAAGTGGCACTCAGTGGCAGTATGATAGATGGGTTTGCTTTTTAGTTTTGCCAAGGCCTTGATACTTGGCCTATAACGTACAGGAGTGCTGATAATAATTTGACTTCTGAAGTGCTCCCACATCAAAGCAATCAGTGCACTGTATCAAACACAAAATCCAATTAAGCTAATGTATTGCACTAGGAAGAATAAAGCTGAACTTCAGGTTTGAGTTCCAATTCTTAAATGAGTGGGTGTGAAAGGATTTAAATTAATCACCTTCTGCATTTTCAATATGGAAGCAATGCCACCAGTACAGTCACAGGGACTGTACCAACAAGCAATCAGCTAAAGAGAGAATTTTCAGGTCCAATTTATAATGCTGTCAACAATTGCAAACACATCTGAGCTGGAGATTCAAATCAGGTGAGCTGAGGGGGAAGAAGGTTGTAAAATACTGGTGAGAGAAGGAGGAATCTGTGTCTATAGGAGCCTTGGAAATAGCCAAGAGAGTGATATCTCCTAGCGCTTATACAACCTGGAGGGTCCACCAGAACCAGCACTGTATTACAGGTGGGGAAACTGAGGCACAGAGTGGGAAAGCATCTTTCTAAATGTCACCTGCTGACATAGCCAGGATGGCTCTGAGTTCCACTTCTTTGTCCTATTCTTTCAGCAAATACAAGGGATTCATGCTGTCCTGTAAACATATTCTTGTTTCCTTTCTAAGAAGGCTGTGGCTCCATGCTCTTCTTTGGTTTTAGATTAACAGAAACAGTAAGGGAAACCTGCTAGTGAAAATCTTTATTGCTGTCATCTGGACTAATTTGAACATCTCTGCACAGAGAGATGTTGTAGGGTGGGGACATGCCCCCATGTGCACTGATGAGGCTTTCTTAGTAGTTAGGATCTCTGTGCTTTGTTTCTCAGGAAGAAACCTCCTCCTGTTTCCTGGTTATCTCTTTTAATACAGCAAAATAATTGTGGATGGATTTCCATGATGGGCTATGTTTCATGCCATTGTGTCCACATGGTCTCTCGTAAGCACAAAATTGCATGGATAGTAGGATTTTTCCTGCTGCAATTCTTCTGGCATGGACTCTCTAATTATAAACACAAGGGGATTTTAAACAGAACAGGTTTATCCCGCAGTAGAATTACTCCTGAAATATGACACCTTCCCCACCTCACCCTCTAGCCTTCCCAGAGAGAGGGGGGTCTCAAACAGAGAAAGGGTCTAATACATAAACTGGAGAGATGAAGGATACCAGCATAATAACTGGTTATGCTGGGATTCCCTTCTACTTACAGATAGAAACATTCTTGTATGACAGCAATTAAAAAAAAAGTCCCCTATGTAATGAAGAACTCTGCTAGAGAGCTGCAACATTTAAGCACTGGATTGGATTTTATTACTGTGATGAAATTACACAAGCATCGCCTCTCTCTCTTCGCCTGCTGTGCAGCTTCTCCCTCTCTCCCTTTCCCTTTGGCTGCCTTCACACGCTCCCTCCCTGCTTGCTTTGCAGCTGGGGTGGGGGAGGTGGGGTTGCAGGTAGGAGAGGCAGCCCTGGGCTTCCTCGACTGGGATCCCCTGGGCTGCATCATTGGCATGCGGCACCCGGCAGGACTGCATCACTGCTAGAGGAGATGCCAGCGCAGAGCCTCGCTGCGCCGCACACCATGCTGCACTGTGCAGGCAGCAGCACTGCTGACAACTTGGGCTGCGCAAGGTAAGAGCGAGTTACTCACTCTGCTTCACCGAAAAGGGGTAAGAGGCAGCTGCCAGAAAGCTGACCTGTCAGCGCTGGGAGCTGGGCAGCCAGGGAGGCAGTTCTAGGGGCAGGGAAAGCTCTTTGCAAAAACTAAACCAAAAGACGCTGCTGATAAACGAGGATGCTCAAGGGCGTGGAGTCAGTGTCTGAGTTGGGATGGATTGGTGGGACCTATCAGAGACTCTATTAATGAGTTTGGTGGGGTCAGAGCAATTGAGAGCAGAGCAGCAATTTAAACTAGCCCTGTTATACTGTACAGCTTGCTCTCTACAAGCTGCTCTTCTTTAGAGTTTTAACCTGAGCTGAAACTATTTCTAAAGGAGAATTCCAGGTGTATGTCCAGGTCGTGGTGGGCTAGGGGGAGAAGGAGTAGGTGTTTGCATGGGGGAAGGTGCTGTCTCATCCCCGTGGGAGGTATTCATGACTGCATGGGTGGTGGCACCCCAGGGCTGTGTGTGGGTGTATCGGTACCTGCACACACACTGGCCTCATTTACTCCACTGGTTACTGCACTGACAGTACTGATTTTAATTGTCCTCTCACCATTATCTTCTCCAGTCTCCAGGAGAGCTTAAATGTAGCTAAAGATATGAACTGCAATTAGTCACCTCTATTAGGAAGGATTAAATGAAGCTACAGGGATAAAACAATGATTCTGAGAGCTGGCTGGGCTGGCTTTCTGAAGAGTGGTTGTTGTGGGATGCAGGTTCTTTAGTGAGAAGTTCCTGTGCACATGTGCATGCCTGTAGCACATCCCATAACTCGTTCAGACATATATCTCTGCAGGGATGTATTCTTCTTTTAAAGGACAAGTGTTGTTCAAAGGCGGTTTTCACTACACATGACAAACTGCAGTAATATGATCTATAGCACCAAGATGCCATTAAAAGTAATGGGTAGGAACTGGCTCCACAAGGACATTACTTGTCAGGTCTGACCTCATCTCAGGAAAAAAAGAAAAACAACCTGATTGCAAGTGTAGGTGAGGAGCAGTGCGGTGCTCCTTGTGTGCTGAGAAGATCCCTCACTGTCAAAAGCACTTGTGAGCGTGTATTAGAGCTTAAAGGGGTCTTCTGCCATGAGGAATCCGGCAGAAATTTCAGTTAGGATAACAGTAAGTTATATGTCTGACACAGCATGGAAACTGCTGTTTCATGATTTCTCTGGATCCCTAATGTTGTCATTTGGGGAAAGAGAGAGGAAAAGGGTTTATTATCTGGCTCACTTAGCCAGATATCAAACATACAGTTATGCTGCACTGATCAACCCAGAGTGAAAGCACTGAGCCAGATATCCGCTAGTTATTTAGAAACACACTTTAGTGCCTGTGCCCTGAATGACATATGGCACTAACACTTCATGCAGTGGGATGCCCATAGTCAGACTTGCCCTGTCCTACAGGACTACCTGGAGGAAGGAGTGGGACCAAGGCAGCATCCAGGGCTTCTTCTGATTCCTCTTCCTAATGGAAAAACCTTCTTCCACCCTCCAGCAGAAAGAGGAGGGGAACATCTCCCTCCCCTGCAAAATAGCTGCCAGAGGCAGCAGTCACCTGCACGGTGCCTATACATGACCTACATGACCTTGGGTCTCAAGAGCTCCATGAGGTCCTAGTTAGCTCCTGATGTCTCCCTTCTTCAGGGCTCTGCTGAGAAAGGTATGTCCACTGGTGTCAGATGAACTCAGCTGGAGATCAGATCTGCAATGACATCTTTGGTTTTCCTGACACGATTTTGCAAATGAGTAACGCGAGCGCTGGGGGAACCCTCTCGGAAGATCAAAGCCAGATCCAGAAAGCAGCAAACAGGAGACAGCCTTCCTGTTCAGCTTTTCCATTTATGAGAGGTCCATCCCATGAAGTAGCTGCATTATTTGCACACATTTATCTTCTGGAACATCCCTGAATGAAAGTCACAGGTACCTCACAACTGTTGAGGGAGGGAGCTAAGGTGGAGGTGGAAGCCTGGGTTTCCTGCCTCTTTCTGCCAGGCTGTGATGAAGCCCCCTGACCTGCAAGTACACAGCTCGGTGCTCCCCAAAAGGGAGCCTTGCCCATGCAGGTGATCTCTGTAAACCTGGCTGCTTGTCTTCAGGTAGGGTATAAAAAGCCCCATGATGACAGGAAGAACACATGACGCGATATTTCACACAAGGAGTGTGTGAGTTCAGTTTCAAACCCAGAATTTATCCAGCCTGTACCTGCATGGGAAAGGCAGCATGCTGAAGATGCATCCCTTTCTTGCCAGTAGTAACCCTGAGCTGGGACAAGTGAAGTAGGTATAAAAATCCCCTGTGATCCATGGTGATGGTTTCCCACCCATACAGCACACTGCCAGGCAAAACTTTGCAAGGCAAGTCTGGGTTTTGAGGCAGTGCCTGCTCTTGATGCAGCATAAACCCAGCTGCCTTCCTCATCTCTGCTGAGTGCCAGCCTCCTGGGTCCTCCCTCCTCTGCTCAAAGTTGTTGTGACAGACTTTTCTTGACCTGGTCATGAAGTCCTGGTGTTGCTAACAGTCCTGCTGGGAAAGCCAAATCCAGCTTCAAATATCCTCTTGCTGCTCTGTCAGTTTGGAAAATGGATTTTCCAGATCATGAGCTGAACCTCCAAAAATGTTCTCCTCTGAAAAGATTATGGATTTACTCCCATGCTAATGAACGGTTTAATGTTATGGTGACTGAAAGTCCTATAAGGACTTTAACAGCCAGAAAAAAAGACACTGTAGGAAAGGGAAGCCTGCAGTGGCTGTGGCAGACCTTACTTCACCATCTGGGGCTGAGGAGCAGGAAGATGACTGAAGCTGGAAAATGAGAAGCGTTAAGAGAGATGTATGGTCTGCAGGGAAGCTGCTGAGTCCACCAGGGATACTTTCTGCAACTCTAAACTTTATCCCTTTTCCTGCAAGGGCAAGCAGGGAAGCTAATGTGTTACCTGTTCCTTTTCCTTTTCAGCAGGTCTCTGGCAAATACAGATCCTCTGGGCAGTGGGAACAACTCAGTCCCTGGTGACACACCAGGAGAGCCCTGAGGGCAGGCAGCAGAGCAAGCTGCTGCAACCTGCCTTCGGATTATCTGAGTTTAGCACTTACCCTTCTACCCTCCTGGTGTGTTGCTGTTAGGCCCTGTAGTTCAGAACTATGACACTGCTTTCCAAATATACAGTAAGACTGTATATGCCCTGACCCCACCAAAGGAGTATGGTATTTATTAGGGAGAAAATGTGTTTCTAGGGATGAGCATGCCATGATCCTGCTGGCTTTCATAGAACCCAAATCTCACCTCTGCTTTATGAACCTTGGTTTTATTTCATGGGTTACAATCGGGTTGTCCCTTGTTTAAGTGAGAGCAGAGTTAACCCCCTAAGATGGGATGGGGAAGCAGTACAGGGAAAACATCTCCATGTTAAAGGAGCTGCAGTGCAAGGGGAAGGCTGGTCTATATTTAGCTAAGGGCTCTGCACAGAATGGGTAATCCTCTTTCCTTGAATTATCCAGCCCAGGGATTAGACTGCTTTAAACTCCCCCAGGCCTCCCTTGCTGCAGCCGGGCTCAGTGGGAGCCAGGGGGCAATGGCCAGAGAGAGGAGGTGTGGGCAGGTTGCTGATAATTCATTTGGCTGCTGTCAGCCTTGCAAAGCACTCTGAGAGGCCACCGCAGCCCCAGACAGAGAGTGACACACGAGTGACGTGCAAGGCAAAAGGGAACATTATGGCATCCCGATTAGGAAAGTACACAGAGCTTTATAAATAATTGCAGAGACGAGGGAGTGCGGCAGCAGGTAGGAGGAGGGACAAGAGCTTCGAGCAGCAGTTTTCCAAAGTGTAATGTCCTCGCTAGACTTTTTCAAGCTGTTTCTCCATCCAGAAAAAGGAATACTTTTTAAACTGCAGCCCATACATCTGAGAAGGTGCTCCAAACCCATCAGCTTGACTGATTCTGGAAATGTGATTCTGGGGATGCAAGTCAGGTTCATCTGTTTGGAGTAAAATTGGATCACTGTCAATACTCCATTAAAACATTGAAGGAAGGCCAATAACACAGCTCAGGGACAGTGAGGGGGTGTGAGGAGGGAGGCAGGCTGGATTGCACCAAAACCTGAATATTTCACTCAGAGTCTTGGGACAAGTCCCTTGTGCATAGAGAATGCAGATTTTTCTCCTTTACCTAGTGCACAGCTGCTAGAAAAAAGGAGTCATGTCACTAATCTCATCCTGGGAACTGGTACATGCCATGGAGGAGACATTCTTTTCGTTCTAACATGTGGATATTGGGACAAAGTTTTGGTGGAATGAGAAAGGCTCAGCTGTGCTGACACTCAGCTCCAGTGAAATGCCAAAGGGGCTGCTTCTCCTGGTGCCAAAAGCAGCAGAAAAAAAAGGGGAGGATCTGCTTGTGAAGCAGGAACAGAGCCCTTGTTAGTGGATTGAGATAGATGGCACTGCTGATTTTCTGTATCTGGGTTTGTGGTGGGACCACCCTTTTTCCTCCTCTAATCTTTAAAAGCTGGGATCTGCCTCAAAACTAGTACAGTTTGTCTTCCTTTACTCAGCTTTCTGGGCTTTAACTAAGAAATCAGTGCAGGGGTTTGATTTCCTCAATTCCCTTTTCATTTAACTGCTTCCTGAATGTGTTTTCACCTTATCCTGGAGTTACATCCCCCTGAATGTTAACCCTGTGGACCCCCACAGTACCACTGCCATCCCCCAGGCTTACCCTGGCCATACTTGTCTGAACAGCTGAGAATTTTACTCTATTCTCTCCTACTTATCCTACATAACCTAAATCAGGATTTCAACCCTTTTGTATTTTCACCTGCCCAGCACCGGGACAAACTGAAACCCTCATCCGTGTATTCAGCATTCCTGCTTTAACTCACATTATCTAGAGAATGCCATTTAAATGACTTCAGGTGAGTTTTAACTGAACAGAGAATAAATGACCAGTCTCCCAGCTCACTGTTAGGAGGGTAAATATCTTGGCTGGCCCTGCAGTTCCTGCCTTGCCCAGACATATAGGCAGAGTTAGTGCAAAACCTGGCTTGCTTCTGCATGTGAAGTCAGAGCTAGAAATCACCGAAGACAGCCTGGGCTGAAGATAAGAGCAAAGAAGGGAAAGACCAGGGAAATTCTCTGCATTTAACGTGAGCTAGTGTGTTTTTCCTCCCTATGTCAAACATCCTCAATTTCCTGTTTAACTTAAAGTCAACACATCTGTCATGTTAGCATCTCCCACTGCCTGGTTCCCGCAAGCCACCCCCCTCCCATCTGCTCTCTCTCCTGCCTCCAGCCTCTCTCTGCTCCTATTGCTTTGTGGCTGGAGGGGTTTGTCTGTGCGTGCGCCTGTGTTTTCTGCTGGCTGATGGACTTTTCCATCGCTTGTGCTTCATACCTGGATGCAGTCACAGTGGGATGATCAGCTTGGCTTGCAGAGCATTTACTTCTAATCTCCGGCTTGTGACATCCTATTGGAAAGAGGCAACCCTTTCAGGAGCAGCTCCACGGGCTAGAAAGAGGGGAAATGGCTGGTGAAAGGCTGTGATGAAATATTTCCTAGTCCTGGTAAGTGATGCTTTTCCCTTTGGTCCTTTTCTGGACAAGCAGTCCAGATGCAAAAGTAATAAGTCTTAACAGGGGAAAAAAAAACAAAGAGAGGGGAACTGAAAAAGAGACAGAAAAATCCGATGAAGCCTGTTCAGTTTACACTGAAGATTTTCTAGGGGTCAGTGCTCATTAAAGCAATTTAATTACTATTAGTGAGAGGCTGGGAGCTGAGCAGATCAGACAATGTGTGCGCCTAGGCAGTCAGAGCAGCTTTCACTTGCATGCAGTTTCATTGCCGACTGTATCTTTTTCCTACATGATTTTCAGATTAATCTGGGGCCCATTAGGAGCTCATGGCCAAGCATGAGTGGTGCTCTCCATGGGGTAGTCCTAGGTGAGCTGCTACCTGAATGCTGCTTTTTCTGCCCTATGCTCTTTGCTGCAGGAATTTTGGAAGATCATTCATGAATTCTTGCCCCTAAATTGATGCACAAACCTCTCAACTTTCTATCTTCATCATGAAGTCTAACTGCATTTTTTTTTCTGAAACCAGTCCCCTCGGTGCTACAGAGATGTGCAGATAAAAATGTTTGGAAGGAAGAGAGTCTAGGTAGACTACTTACTGTTGTGACTGTGAGCTATCTGATGTCCTGGACAGTGGCTTGCTCTAAATGAGAGGTTTGCAAGTCACTTTATCTCACATGACTCTCAAAATGGGTGTACTGCTTCTATGTCAAGTGACAGCAGACTTCTTACACTAGGGATGAATTTAGGGCCCTTGTTTAAAGAGGATCAGAGAATAATAAAGGTAAGAGCAGCCTTTGCAATCTGGCTGAATTGAATCTGCAAATGTCTATGTGTAACAGATGTTTATAGGAAAATGCAAAAGAAAAATAATGTGACAAAGCCTTAGCAGTTCTGCTGACAGGTACAAGGCTGTGGCTTTCTTAGCAGACCTGTGTGCCACTCAAAAACTGGTGCAGAATTTTTTTTAGGGATTGCAAACCAAATTCTTTCTGGCTTTATTTGTGGCAGGCAGAGCTAAAAACTGTTCCTGGAGGACACTGCAGAGATGATTTGTTTATAAAAAGATTCCTCTCATAATATATTTATAAGAAACCTCTACTTGCTAAAAACTCACACATTTCCTGCTCTTTGATGTCAGATACTGTGATGCTTGGAATGGGGCAATTTGGTTATTGCATTTATTCTAGAGCAACCCTGAAGTTTCAAGCACCAGTTACATTAAATCTATAGAAATAGATTCTCCTCTCCTTAGCAGCAAGTTTTTGCCTGGATTTTTGTTTCATGTGTGTTTCAAAGTGACAATCTTTTGTCCCTAAACTGTGTCTGGTGAACAGTAGGTGAAGTGAAGACAGGAAAGTCAAAGGGGCTTTGCATGTCTCTGAATCCCAGCACTGTGTAAGAAAGAGAGAGTGTAGGAACTGACAAATCTGTTGCCTCGGCATGGGTGTGTGTATTGATCTTTGTATCTGTGAGGAAATTGTCTTGCTTCCTCTAACTGAAACACCATGGTTTGTTTCAAAATGTTGAAAATCCTTCATTCCACATTTTGTCCAAAACCACTTCCAAGCACCACAAATTTCTGTAACTTGTTTCTCTTGCTGAATTATCTTCTAAAACCTGCAGGGATGTTGATGTCAGGGTATCTTTGCTGTCAGTTTTGTGCTTGCATGCACTTGACTTTTCTCTCACATTCAGTCTGAGGTGTTGGCTAGTGATGACAATGCTTTCCTCATCCCCTCTGCAGTGCTGCCTGGAAGGGTTAATTTCCCTCGTGTAATTAATTTCTCTGTAATATTTATAGAGAGAAAATTCTTATATACATCTATGGGAATTTGGGTACATCTGCCAAGATGAAATTCTAGGGCCGATTCAATAGATATACAGATGTACAGACTTTTATAGCACCCCAAGTATATTTCCTGAGAGATGCTGATTTGATGTTGGGGAAGTGCAGGACACATCCTGAAGTCTTTGTCTCTGGATGGAAACAAAATTGAGTGTGCTACAGAATTAATGAATGTTATGAATTGTGCTTGAATTTTAGTCTTTTCTAATAGACGTTTGATCTACAAAGGATAGATTTCTCTTGTGAAAAAAATCCATTTGGTAAGGGCAGGGAGTCATATGAGATCCTGGATGAAGAATCATTACTGTGAAGACATTTGGTGTCAGTGTCATTATGTCTTCAAGACAAAGTAATCAAGGAGATAGAAGATTAAACCTTTCCCTGCCAGGGAAACCTCCATGTTATTTGATTGAAATTGGAATCCAGTCACCTCATGGCTTGTCTCTCCAGATTTTACTTACCACATCTGCTAAATTACCACCAGCTATTTGCGTTTTAAATGAGGGCTTCCTCCCGCACAACCCATCTGCTCAGCCTGTTTGTTCTTCCTGTGCAGTCACGAATTTGTGATCACATTTATGTCAGTAGAAACACACTGATGTTGAAGGAAAAGGGAGAACAAGCTGGCCATGCAGATTCCCTTAACTGGATTGAATTAAAAAGAGAGATTGGGTTAAAAGAGAAGGGGAAAACTTCTTATGAAATAGCATTAAGCCAGGGTGAGACAGCCAGGAAGATCAGGACACTCTGAGGACAAATCTCTTTTTCTAGTACTGTCCTAATGGATATTACTGATTACTCATCATAGACTATTCCATGTCAGAGGTGACATAGCACACCTGGGTATGCTCTGGCTTGTCTTTAATACCTGGAAGGAAGAAGAGCTTGAGGTTTTTCTTGCTTACAGGTGGTGTAAGAGAACTTAGAGTGGAGAGGCTACAGGTATTCACCTTGATGAGACACACCTGTAGATATGTTTACAGATATAGAGATCTGGGATATACAAAGTTGTGAGTGACTTAAAGACAGTGAGTAAAGGCTGTTGACTGTCTCTTCTCAAGACTCAGGCAACATCAGGACCAGTTAATACAAACCAGGTACAAACCCAAGATACCTCAACCTGACATTTCAAAAGTGAAGTATTCCTGGCCCATAAATTACTATGTTGCTGTCTTCAAATAGTAACACTGCTATGATCAGCATGGTTTCCAAACCAGAACTTCCCTGTATCCAACCAGCTTGAATCTATCTGTAGCCTTTATATAGACCAGATATACATACTGACAGTGTTTTTTGAGATGCATCAGAGAAAAGAAAAGATGGATGTGTTGAGAAGTACTCAGCTGTGTTTTCTTCTCCTGACTCTTGTGGGAGGGCAGGAACAGGATAGCTCCCACATCCCACACCTGTGAGGGTCCTGTAGACTGTGTGCCAGAGATTTGCAGTGTCACGACCTGGTTTAGCTCAACTTATATGGTAGTCACTCATGCCTGATGTGCATTTTCTATAACAAGAAGAATCTATAATGTGTGGGATCATCCATGGCTGAAAGCAGTTGTCTCAAGTGGAGTAGAGCAGTCAGGAGAGCAGAATATATTATATTCAACAGCAAAGATGCTGAAAAAAAAATGGAAAGCAATATGTGAACCCTAAAGCAGTACTTCTGACTGAAGAAATTGCTCATGACGGCCCATGTATGGATGCAGCCATCTGTGAGATGTGTTGTCCCTTCTCCTGGTTTGTGGTCACTGTTGTCCTGCCTAGGAGAGAGACCCAGTGCTTTCATGTGAGGGTTGTGGCAGACCTCATGCTGGGCAGGCTTTTACAGGAGATGCTGCAGGACTCTGGCAGCTGGTTCTCGATGATTCAGTGTTTCTAGCTAAAGTTGGTGTTTTGCTGTTATTCACAGCAGCTCTTGTGGGAGATGGGCCTGGAGGAAGCTGGAATTCATCCACTCCCAACTGTGTGATGAGTGGATTTGTTCAAGCTCTGGTTCCCACTGTGCTGCCAGTACAGCAGATGCTTCCTTGGCCTTGCATCCTCCCAAGCTGACAGCGAATGACAAGAGTGGTGTCTTCAGGATAAGACAGACCAGGTATCCAGCACCAGGCCCTAGGTGCCATTACAACACATAGTTTCTCAGTCCTTGCCTGAAGATGATCCCTCTGGGATGTACTGTAAAATGCAAGAGGTTGAGTAAAATCCCTGCAGGAGATATTTGACTGTTGGGAAAGTGCTATGGGAGCCAATCTGCTCCTGCATGTTATATGTATATTTTATACCCCTCCTACTCTCAGGAACTGCAGTGGCAGCTGAAGGCAGATCCTCTGCCAAGACACAAGTGGTCACAGCCAGCTCTCGTGGACTGCTCCCATCATCTCCCTCCAGGCAGCAAGGGAAAAGCTGCCTTCTCTGTGGGATATTTCTCTTGCCTTTATGACAGGTGGTCAGGCTGCTGCAGATTTGCCAGCTTTAACTGCTCTAATTATTGCAGCTTACAGATTCCTGACCTCCTGAGCTCATACCCATGTCCTTCTTGGGCATGTGCAATGCTCCCGGTGTCTCTCTTCTGCCTTGGCACTCAGAGGAAACACCATAGAGGTGCAAGTGGTGGCTTCTTTAAGGAACCTCATTTATGTAGCAGTCCTATGAGTAGTGATGGTCCTCTAACAAGCCCAGTAACATCCAGTTTTACAGCTACCATCCTCCTCTGACGTATGTACCCAGAGGGATTAACACAGCCAGAATATGAGGCTAGAGGCAAACTGAATTGGATGCCTCCATGATGATGACTGAGGAACTGGTGAGGTTTTGAGGGCAAGAATGGAAGTATGCAAAAATAATTCTCTGGCTGTACTTGGTGCAGAGGATCTATTGCAGCTGATGGTCCTTTAGATTTACAAGCTATCCCTGGTAGGAGGATCCTATTTTTAGTCTCAGGGCTGAAAATCCAGTGAAATAAGCAGAATTACTCTGATCTTATACCAGAATAACAGATACATGGGCTGTTATGAAGGATACGGCAACTTATAATGTAACAAACACAAAAAGCAATCATCCTGCTCTGTGTTCACAGGGCCCAGAGATCTCTCTGCCCTGTTAGGTGAGAGGCAGGAGAAGAGGGGTTGTTTGGACTCATAGCTGCTTGGGGCCACAAGAGATGTAGACATTTTCCAAAGCTCCGCAACAGCTGGAAACTCGTTCTCAACTGCCTTCCGCTCACTACTTTCCTCATCTGACTCTAATTCTTCTCATCTACTCTGCTGGAGCTCAGAGTGGACACCAGTGAGATCAACCACTTTTTGGGAGGTACATGTGTATTTCTGTGCTCCACACTGCATGAATTCACAGCCCAAATTCACAGATATTTAGCAGGGCTGTATCACTGCAGGGATCTTGTGTCCATTAATTATGAGCATTAGTAGATGAGGTGTTGTATGATTTACACACAGACACAGATTAATAAATCCCAGTGGTTCTTCTGCTGTGTAGCTGCTATTGGCAATTAGTCAAGGTTTCCTGGCATTCAGGGGCAGCTGAAGAATCTCCATTTGTGATACAGACAGAAGTTGCCAGGTTTGATGGAGGCTGAACCTCCACAGTGAGTTGAACCTAGTTGTGACTGTCGCAAAAGGAGAGCGGAGCATATTTCCTATAGGGTGGATGCATGCGTAGCAAATGCTGCCTTCAGTGCTGCTGTTTAGTAGCCTTTCTGAGGACAGTGGTGCTGCTCTGGTATTGTGCCACCCTTGGGAATATGTGGAAAGCCTTTTACAGTCTAAGAGCATGGCAAATCAAAGCAGAATAATTTTAATTAATCTTGTATTTAGTATTGAATGTGCTTTCAGTGCTTCTTCCCGCTCCTTTTAGATAAGGATATTTAGGGTTGGTTATTAGTAACTATTTTATAATGCTAGCAAGATAGGATCCTTTGCTATTAGGAGGTGCAGAACAACATCAGAGATGCTGCCTTTGCTGTGGCTGTGCCTGGTGTGGTGCCCATGAGTGCTGGGCAGCACAGGCACCTCCAGACCAGGGTCTCCAGCAACAGGGGAGAAGCTAGAGCCTTACTGGGCTGCTGGGGGAGCTGCAATGGACTGGGAAGCTGCAGGACTAGGGATTCTCAGAGGAAAAGCTCATGAACCATTTCTGACCAGAAGACCTTTGGCATTTTGGCACATATTTTTGAAAAGTCAGCCACGACCACTGACTAAAGCTGGACAATGCAAGGGCTCCTTCTTATGGCTTTTGTTTTAAAGCAACATTTCTGTATCTTAGGGGCTAAAAGCAGAGTCTGCATTAAATACTGCAGAGCCAACCCACTAAAGGATGATGTCCTTTCAAACCCTCTAATTCCCCTAACATATGCTGAACAGGCTCTAAGGGAATGTGGAAAGATTAGGAAAAGCCTAAATTTACACCCCTACACACACACTGCAAGTTTTGCAAAGCCTTGTCTGCAACTAGGATTTACACTCTGACTGCTTTAAATGCTGAAAGGAGTGGGAGAAAGCTGAAGTCCTGCTGACTTACAATCACAGTGTCCTGAGCACAGCACTTTCCCAGCCATCAGTAGAAAAGAAAGCAAGATTTACACCTGGAGGGCAGCTGAGAAGTTGGACAGAGGAATGAAAAATCAAGTCCTCTGAAGTCGTGCCATTTGAAAGCTGCTAGGGCTGAAGCAGGAGGCTGAAACACAGCTCCCATTTGGGTTTCTACCACAGCAAGTGTGGAAATGAGGCAAGTGTTCAGGATGGAGAGAGCTTTGATGAGGATAGGAGCTCCCCACCCCAGCTTGCTCTGCGCCAGGCGGCTTCTGCCAGTCCCCGCTGTTTCAAGCCTTGCAACTGATTAAATATTGAAAGGCTTTCGTTGGTGTTGCTTGAAAGCTTCTGTCTGGATTAAAATGAAGTTATATGAGGACAAGTTTGTGCTGCTGCAATTGCTCTCTGTTTAAATACATCTGACCATAAACAGACCAAAAATAGCTTTATGGGTTTTAACATAAGGGCAGTGTTAGGATGTAAGTTTGGGTTACAACTTTTTGGAGCCAGGTTTGGCAGGGCTCAGGGAGGGGGATATAACAGGTGAGGTCAGAGAGACCCTGTGGCATTTGGAGGCTGTTACAGGTGCTCAAAGGCTGGTTGTGGGAGCTAACACCTGAGGTTTGCACACAGCAGCCTTGCTCTATACTCACCTCCCACACACCCTTGGGAAGGACGGCGATGGATGGAGATGCAGTCAGAGTGAGGGAGAAGGGATTTGCGATGGGTTATAGGATTAGGCAGAGGTAGGAGGAGAGCAGAGATTACAAGTAGGAGCCAAAAGTGGATGGAGGAAGGGCTAAAAAGGGTTAACATTTCTTGGAGGCTTGTTATAAACTATGGGAGACATCTGTAGAGAGCCCAGCACCTTGAGGTAATTAAGCCAATTAAAAAAGGGAAGCCAAGGTGGAGTAAGAAGTCTTTTACTGACTAGAGGCACAGGCAAATCTTGAGGATATACAAGAAAAGTTGCTTTCAGGTGGAATAAGAAAAAAGAACTATTTTTCTGCTCTCCAGCCAGGCCCACAGTTGCACTTTTATCTTCTGAGAGGACGCGGAAGGCATCTTCTAGCTTGCTAACTGTGAAAAATTACACAGCCTTATGGCTTGGTGCTTTCCTGACAGACCACAAAAGGGACAAGCTTTCATCAGAGGGTACCAGAGATTTCCTGTCACTCCACTGAGCTTTTGGATAACTGGAGCCACCCATAAAGATTTCAAAATCACTGGAAACACCTTTGCTTCCATGAGTTTGTACAAGAGTATTCCTGTTCTGCATTTAGCCCCAGTGAGGATCTAGCAATTTTGGTCTCTCAGTGGGCTGCGTGCAGCAGGGAACATCACAGCAAGGTGAGTGGTTGGGCTTGGCCCAAGACATTTAGTCACTTTGAGTAGTCAGAGAAGATACATTTGAGCTGGAACATAAGGTTCCCTTCATTGTCTGAGTATCCAAAATAACGTTCAAATTTTCCGTCCTGTAGCCAAGGGAAAACTCTGGAACAATCTCTCTGATATGTTTAGGTATAAATATATGCAGAAAATTGTTATCCATTTGATTTTAGTGTTGCTATAATCTGTGCAGATGCTGGGTACCCTGCCATCAAAGTACCAGGCCACCCAGCAGGCACACAGACCTTCCAGCCTATGGGAAAAGGGCAAGCTGCGTAGATAGCTGCTGATCCTACTGCATAGATGTTCGAGCAGAGTGAGGACAGGTAACATTTCCATCCTTCCTGCAAGGGAAATCTAGTCCTTGCATTGGACTGCATTTGTTTGAATATATTATCATCACTGAAAATTTGTTTCTGGTTGTTTTTGCTGGACTCGATGGGTGTCTTCTAATCTTCTTCAGTGGGTGTCTTCTAATCTCGTTATTCTATGATTCTATGAAACTCAGTCTATTCTGCCATAATTCAGCTAAATGCTTCTAGACTTTGATGGTAGCATCTTGTGGTAAGGAGTCCTGTAGAAACACTTTGGAGTAAACACACAAGCAAAGCTATGCTAACTTGCAGCCAAGCGAACTGAACACAAAAAGGAATTTAGCAGTTACAATTTTTGAGTGGTGAAGGGAAGGGGGATCGTATTTACTTTTCTTGTTCAGGCTAAGATGGTACCTCTTCAGCAGAATTTGATGTTCACATTTTTATTATTCTTTAGAGCTAATTGAAACCTGATTTCAAAAATTACATTAATCATTTCAGCTTACAGTAGCCATTGATCAGTTCCTAAGTGGTTTTTAATGGTGCTATGTGACATAATCACAATAGGCCAGACAGATGGATTCTCAGCTGAGCAAATCTGGATTAATCTACAGCCCTAAGGTTCTGATCCATAACATATTTGAAATTAAATTAAAAGTCCTGACTGGTGTTATTAACATGGGATGTGTGCTCATGGTGGAAGTCACGTGATATAGTTTTGGCATCTTTTTTTGTTCTTTCAGAGCATGTAGTGTATCTCTTCAGTTTCAATTATTTTTTCGTAATTCTTATTAAAACTTTTATTTGCACTGGAAAGTATTCCATCTGGAAGGCTGCCAAAAGAAAATATTTCCTTTGACATTTAAAAATCAGTTTCTGAAAGAGATTTTTATTTCTACCAGATTTAGACAAGCAGTTTGATTAAAAACCATCCACAATTTCCATCTCCAAAATAGGGTACTGTAAAATGCAGGACCTGATAGCAATTATTTAATTAACTATTGTTGGGTTTTTTTCGTCTCATCTCCTATGAAATAGTACCATAACTTTCACAGGCTTGCAATATCAGAGACCACATGGCTCAGCAGAATTGTGTGACATGTAAGAAAGCAAATGCAGTCTATTATGTCTGTGCTACACAGGTTTTCCTTCAAGAAGGTAATAACAAAGGGTCTGATAACTCAAAAAGTTGCAAAAAAGCTCCTCGGGTAAACTATTCAGCTCAGAACAGATGTTTCCCAGGATCTTTCTTGCCCAGGACTACCTGAATAAGAGGATTTTCCCCTCTGGTTGCTTTGTGAAGGTAGCAGCCCAGGGACTGTGGGATGGGGGCTCAGGCAGAAGCTGAACCCTGCTGTGCACACCTACCGCTCTCACCAAAAGGAAATATTTAAGCCGCATGGAGGCTGTGGTGCATGAATTATAAGAGACAATCTTTGTCGTCTTCTTCTTATTAGTTAGTCTATCAGTTTTTCAGCTTCTTCCTTGCTTTTGTTCCTCCTTTCTTTCACTTTAAAATGCATGTAGGAACTTATCATGGAGGGAACTCTCCTGGATGGAAAGGCTACTGTGGAAGGATGGTCATGAAAGCTCAGAGCTATCTACCCACCAACGTCTAAGTCCCTGCTGGGGAGCCAGCGAGTGCTTCAGCAGCCTTTTAAAACAGCAAAACAATCAGCTCCTCTCCCTGACTTCCAAGCAGTCTGAGTGGTGGCAGCTGGTGGATCCCTACCTCATGGGGGTACAGGGGATAATGGAGCTACTTTCCTGATTAACTCTGGCAGTGGCTGCTGAGTTAATTAGTGGTTGAATGTAGGATGCTGGCAAAAATGGTATTGCTAATTTATCCACAAACGCAGGAGCTGGGAGGGCTTGGGGTGAATTTCATCCCAACCATTAGTGAAAATAATTTTCAGGATCTGTTTCAAAATGAGTGTTTATGCAGGAGATGCTACAACTGTTTCCACTGTGAAATTCCATCATGAGGTTCAATCTATATGAGATTTCAGTGTAGTGTCTTCCTGCGTGAATTTACTGTGTATCCCTCTGGCCCTGTCTGCTCATCTCTGAGCTGTCTTGCCCTTGCCAGGGCTGGTCGTTCAGGTTTCATCTTCCCACAGAGGGGGAATCTTACTTGCTCCAAGTGAGGGAGACCAGGTTAAGCGTGAGAGGCTCCCAAGAGAAATAATTTACTGTGGTCGCGGAAGCAGAGGCTTGCTCTGACCAGCCGTGCATGGATAAAGCACATTAAAAAAGCATGGATAAAGGCAGAGATCTCTCAGGATCCAGCTCACACACTGGACAGACAGGATACATGAAGCCTTTAGCAGTTTCACAGGGAGCAACAATTCAGGTTTGCTTGCACTCAGAGCATCCCAGTGAGAATACGTGTTCCTGCAGCTGGAAAAGAGACCTTATCAAATGTTCATTACAATAGTAACCACTTAGCCATTGGCTTGTCTCCATGCTTAGTTCTGTGTACCAGTGACTCTTTGTTTCCTGCCAGTTCCAGGTAGACAGATATTTTCTTTGGGGTGTTGTGGGGAGTGTAAATGGTTTAGATCAGGATATTGTGTCTGTGCTGTCTCTGCTCTCATCAGTTGCTCTTTCTAAAGGACATTGGAGATAATCTGAATGGATAACAGAAAAAAGGTGGCGTGAAAAGGGAGAAATCGTGTAAAATGGAGTTGCTTGTTCAGTTACTGCACAGTTACAGAGCACAGAGGATTTTTTTTCCCCCCAACCAACTGCTGAGTCAAACGTGCGTATCAAAGCTTAGTGAGCAAGCCCTTTCTACATCCTTATGCAAAACATTTCTTCCTTGAAGACAGAGCCAATTACTATGCATGTGTTTACGCAGCTCCAGGAGCCTGCCTAGCTCCTATCTGTATTTCATGAATCTCAACACTCCTCGAGGCTTGCTGCACTCCGTGTTGCCTGCAGTGAAGGGCTCCTCAATTGCAAAAGCAACAATGACTCAAGAAAAATGCAGAGACAGGTGAAGCTCCCTGGATTTACCTCCTCTGGCAGGCTTGGCCTTATCCCTTTAATGCTGGGTGGCATTTGGATGTTCTTTCAGGGCCTGCCAGCAGTGAGGCACATGCAGCAGCCACCAGCTGGTGCTCAATCTACCTGTCATTGGGCTGACACAGAAAACAAGCTATTCCTCACACGCTATGCAAGTTGGTAGCTAATAACAGTACTAAACCCCTCTTGCCATGCTCTGGTGTCTTTTTCATCTCTAAGTCATAGAAGGGTTAAAGCAAGGTCTTTTAAATCTTCTGGCTCAGCTGTAAGTCACTGCCAAGTTCATGATTACAGGATACTAAGGATACTTCCCAGCAGCTTGTCTTTGATTTTCAGCAACCCCAGTGATGAGGTTTCTGCCTTTCCCCTTGAGATCCTGTCCCTCAGCCCTAGAAATATTGCTGTCAGGAAGCTTTGGCTAAACTTCACCCTTGGTTTGAATTTCAGGCTTTTGTATCTGCTGCAAATGGCCCAGCACCTGGACAAGCTGATCTCTAATTAGATGTAACTGGGAATCAATGAGTAGGAATGCAGCACTCCAGCTCACCCCCTGTATACTTCCCATGCAAACATAGCCAGCTCTGTTTGAGAAGTACACAGAGGGATTTTTGACTCATTGATTGATTAGAAATGTCTTTCTGGACAGTTCATGCTCTCCTTGTTCTTGCATTCACATTAGATTAGGAGTTTTTTTAAACTCCATTTTCTCTTGCACTACTCTCAGCACAGCTGAGTCCGGCTGGACAGTCCATTTACACTATACAATAAAACCAATGGGTTAATGTAAAGGAGAAGCTCCCCATCTCTCTTTGGAGAACATACTCCTTTCCTCTAGTCAAAGAACGTTCATCCAAACATTTATTCTTAAAAGAAAAATTATTTCTTCTGGACAAATTAGAAATGTTTGAGAAGCAAACATTCCCTTTTATCCATTTTCACTGAAAATGTCTGAACTCACTGAAGAATTCTGAATCCTTGTGGAAAACCTAACAGCTTTTGAAGAGAAATATTTGATGATATGTAGAAAAAGTGTATTAGCATCTCTTGTTTTCAAAGAAAGTTAGACTATTTTTGACCCTTTATTCCTGCTTTATTTGCCTGGATGAAACAGACAAGCAAGCAGCACTAAACACTTCAGACTAATTTTTTTTTATATTCAAGGTTATCTTACTAGTTTCTGGTAGATTCCTTGTTTTCTGGGCTCTCTTAGTCAGAATCATGTGGAAGAAAAGATGTCTGTTCCTATTAGCAGTGCTGGTTTTTTAGAAGAGATGCAGAAAATAGAGATAAGTTTGTTATGTGGGCTTTTCAATGATGATACTCTTTTTTTTTCTTATTTTGAATTTACTTTTGGATTGAAATACTGTAGGTCTTGACTGGTATTTGAACCCAATTGTGGCTATGGGATTACTTTATATTCCTTTTATTGTGGAAAAATAAAAATGACACATCAGAGTTAAATCTTCAGTTGCTGATAATGCAGCTTGCTAGTCTTCCAGTTGGGATCAAGCCAAAAGAATAATAATATTTATCTATGCAATGCATATCTCCAAAATCTGCAGTTCACATTGCTCTGGGATCTAAAGTCAGGTGATTTTATGACAGCTAATAACTACTGTAATTAGGAACCTAATTAAATATCCTCTGATCTTACCCTTCTCAGAGTTTATCAGCTCAGGGGGCTGATTTAGATTCTATGTCCCTCTTTCACGAAGTCTCATACCACAAGTAAAGCATATATGCTTTTTAGCATCCTTTAAAGTATTAGATACTGCTTATCAACATCTCAGAGCTCAGGGATGCATAGACCAGCAGCATGAAATAATGTGGTTATTAAATTCCTACAGATTATGTTGAACATTTTAAAAAAAACCCAAACCATGAGGTATGACTGAGCTAAAGAGGAGCCAGGAAGGGCAGGAAAGCTTTATCTCCTTCCCACAGAGAAAGTCAGCAGTGCCTCAACCATCTGTAGCAGCTCAGCAGGCTATTTCTCGGGGTAGTGTTAAAATTACTCTGAGAAGGATCTAATCTGTGGCTGGTGGCAGGTGCTGAGGGTGCTGCACAGAAGGATCAGCAGTTTTGCCTTCACTTGGCAGCCTGGGTTACTCTACCAGAAGAAATCATCACTGTCCAGGAGCCAAGGGAGCTCTCTGCATGATGTCATGTTGCAGGGGAACCCTGCGCCGCAGAGACCTGCAGGCAGCGCTTCTCTCCTGCAAAGCACATGAGGTGGGGGGAAACTGAAAAAGAAGACAGCAAAACTTCCTTGCTTTTAGTGTGGGTTGTGTGACCTTGGACTGGCTCTCAAGGAGAGGTAGGCACCCCACATGAGGGGGACAGCAGAGGATGTCAATCTGCAGCACAGCACTGAGGGCCCCATGGTATTACAGTGGGCAAAAATCGTTTGGGTTAAATAAGATTCACTGTGTTTTGCCATCTGCTGTAGGGACTAGAACACTTGCTGGCCACCCATGTCTGTCCATAGTAGAGTTCCCTCCTTTGTAGCAGCCAGACACATAGCAGCAGAGGGGGAACATTTGGAAAGAAACATTTCTCAGTTTCAAACAAGTGAGAAGACTAATTTCTAAGAGAACAGCTGAAGTTATTTCCTAGGGAAAATCTTACCCATTTCACAGGAAAATTTCAGGGTGCATTGCTTGTAAACAGGAAACATCTGCAGTCTTATGTATGACTTTACAAGAAATGAACAAAAAGCCCTCCACACTATGGTGGGCCAAATGCCTCCCCCAGAGGATGCTGTATCTGGCTTGGGTTAGGTTGGAGTTTAGCCTGTTTTTTGCTTTCTAGCCCTAGAGAAAAACAATTGTATCTGGCTCCTCCATGATGGTGAACAGATTTGCACAGTAGTGCATGGCAATGGAAAGCAGTGAGCTGTGAATATCCATGTATTGTGTTGGGGCAGTTGTGACACGTGGCCCATGAGTGCCTCCAGTAAAGGCCACAGCCCAGTCCCAGAGGAAAGTCCACACCAGCACTGCAAAGTGTAGAGTTCTAGGCAGGACCCAGCCCCAGTCATGGTTTATCAGCAACTTTGTAAGCCTAAACTATTCAAGTCGTGTCTGACCTTTTGCTTCTCCACAGGGAAGTGAGAAATGTGTTTTATTTGAAAGTAAAAGATCCTTCCACAGACTAGTTTTAAAACTCATCTCATCCCAGTTACAGCAGCAAACCCATTTACTGTTGAAAAGAGGTAGAAGATGCTTGGCTGTCTTCCAGCACTGAGCTTAAAGCGCAACAGATGTGTCAATGTCTTTTGCTCACAGCTCAATGCCTATCACTAGATCCATTTGTGGTTCTCTTGTGCACAGGAACTGCAGAGACTCAGGGACATGCTTATTCCATATTCATTACCTGGATTCCTCATATCTCCACCTCACAGGAGAAAGATAACAAGTGAATTTAATGTTCACCAGTGTTACAACCCTGAAATCCAACCTTCTCTACAGCACTAGCATACCTGTTTCCCCAGGCAATAACTTTTTTGCTCCCATTGTCCAGCTGAGATACAACATTGTCTGCTTCTGTTCCCAAGAATTTCACAGCATATTCAGGAGGCAGAAAGCATGGAAGCCCATTCCTGGAATGGGAAGTAGAGGCAGAGACAGCAATCACACAGAGCCTTACAAAAATTCTCTCTCAGGAGAAGAATTTTCTACATAAAATGTCCAGAATTGATCTGTTAATCTTGGGCCCATATTCTTCTTCTACCATCATTTCCCTCCTGTGATCTCAAGCAAGGGAGAGAGGAACTGGTCAGCTCGTGCCCCTTCCACTTATCTCGCAGTGGCAAAATCTTTTACTGAACACTTGGCACTGTGAGTTTCAGCACTCTGTCTGCTTATTTCTGGGTAATCAGAAAGATTTTTTCAACCACTAGCATATTTTCATTCATCATTGAAGTGCCATCAGAAAGCAACCTCTTTCCCTAGCTAGTCTGGGTTAGATGAAAAGCTTGATGTCCCTCCACTGTCTGTGGGCAATTCCCTGGCTCCCCATCAAGTAAGCCTGATGTTGCACTTGATAAATAACCTTTGTTCATCATCTCCTTCTTGCCACCTTCTTCACCTGGGACAGTCTATAGTCTTTTCTCTGAAAAGGCACTAGCATGATCTGCCTTGAAGTATTTGTTATCCACTTGAAATTTGCTGGCTGATCCCTTCAGGCTTATCATCTGGATAGCGCCTATTCTCACACTCTTTCTTGCCTGCCTTCTCCTGCATGTGATCCAGGACTCCTGCTTCTATCAAGAGTTTTGAATATATTTTATCTTATGTTTACTCAGGGTGTGGTAGATCATACTTCTTTCTTCCACCTCTAGAGCAGAAACCATTTACTGTGATAGCACTAAATTCTGGTGTCATTTCTGCACGAATAATCCCAATGTAACTGGTCAAGGGAAAGCCATTTCACAGCCTTCCTGTTACTGCCACCCAAGATCAATTACCCAGGGAACCCTCTAGTCTGGAACCCCCTCTGACAGTGAGCACCAGCAAATACACCCAAGAAACATCTCAGTGGGCAGTTACAGAATAGCCTACAATGTGATGAAGTTGTCATGACGTTTGCCCAATGCCTTGAAGAACAAGGTATTTATCTCTGTAGAAAACAGCGTTGTGGAAACTCAAATGAAACTCAGGTTCTCATTTCCCTTAAATACATCCAGTCCTCACTTTCAATGCACACAAGGCACTGCCTTTTTTCCCCAGAAGCCCTACAGGTTAGGGTGTAGGTAGGGATTTCCCTGTGCAGGATTTCTATCTCTTGCCTTTCAAATTTCCTGAGCATCTTTTTGTCTGCTATTATAAGAACACAAGCAAGCTCATCTCATTTACTGATTTAGAACAGAGAGACCCTTTTTTTCCTTTTGTTCTCTATTGCTTGGAAAAAGACCCCACACAAGAAAGGAGGCAGACACTGCATGAAGACCCCTTACCAAGCTGGCTGCCTCATCATGCTTCCTTTCCACCTGACCAAGGCCTCAGGCACATGCTGATCTAACAGCCGCTTGGCTGCCAGTGCCATCTGCGAGCAAGATACTTCACCCAGTCCTGAGAAGGCATCTTGTGGTTGAAGGGAGGAACAAAAATAGAGCTCTGCACAGTGGTGAAGGATGTGATCTCTGAGGCTAGGTGAGAATAGATAGTATCAACAGTAGGAGTAGGCGTGATCAACACATTTCAGGCTGCACTGAGCTGCACACTCTTGCCAAATTCAGGAGTTCCTCTATGAGTACTGGGGAAAGCAGGAGCCAGAGGAAAGCCCACGCTTTCTGATCCCTCTCATCTGCTCATCAGAAGCCAGGTGGAGGGACACTGCTGTGGGAGGATTGGCAATTTGAAGCCCAAATCCTGGCAAGCAGTCCCTAGCATGCTTCTCAGGGGTAGCTTTCAGACCCATTTTGCCTGGTTCTGCGGCACACAGAGCAAGCTCTCCTAAATCTCAAGACTATCAAAATTATAGTCAAAAGGCTAGGCATTCAAAACAACCCTGAGGAGCCTGATGAGGTTTGATTCAACATATCAGGATGTGGACTGGAAGGTGGAGAATAACATGTTGACATATGAAATCCTCAGGATCTGAGTGAAGCTGCCTACCACAATGCCAGTGCTGACAAGAAAAGTTGTCCTCCAGCTGAAGTTTAGAGAGGCATGAAGGGGAGAGGGTGTCCCAGTGACAAGTAATATTTTTGCAAGCAGGCTAAGGGGATGGGGAGGAAGCAGACAGCCTCAAGTCCTGCCTCATTTCAGCAAGGGCAGGAAGGAGCATACTTAGAACAGGGGACTGGTTCTTGGGTCACAATATCCCCATCCTCCCCAAACGCCAGAGCAGCTCTTTTGCATGTGGGCACAAGTGTTTTGCCATCCACTGTCTTTCATGTCCACTGTCTTTCCATTTGCAAGGTGCCTGGTTAGTGCCTTTAGCGTGGGTAAATCTGAAGTAAGAGGAATGGGAGGACAGATATGAAACAGGCTGGAAACATTATTGATTCTGGTTAGAAACAGTACATTGGAGGTCCTTTACAGAAGACTCTGTCTTTGCAAGGATAACTTCATAGATTACAGTGATTTTGTCAAGGACAAGCTGCAGCCTAGAAAGTCAAAGTTTCAAGCTCTCCACTGGTAGTTAGGGGATTCCCTTTTCAGCTACGCATGTATTTTCCCTATAAAATTTCTGTCAGGTAGAGAAAATAAGTAATTACAGCGGTTTTGCAGACAGCTGAGCCTAAGAGTAACTAAGTATCTTCCCTAAGGTTAATCAAGCCATTTGTGGCATCACAGAAAACTGTATAGGCTTCTCGATGCTGCCCAAAACATCAAACCATCGTTCCTCTAACCAACCCAGAGTCCTGACCAATGCCTGCACAGGCATGTATTTTTCAAACTGTTTCCTTACCCTTTTCATATTTTCTAGAAGAATTACAGGTAAAACATAAGCAGAAGTAGCCTGAATTCCACTCTCATGGCATAAATTACACTGACGGCAATGTGACTTTAACTCCCATCTGTACTGTCACATCCCTACCCACAAGCATGAGTCACACTAAGCAATAAATAATAGCTAAATCCTTCTTCTGCCTCGACAGGTGATTTTGAGGATTTTCTCTCTGCGTACATACAAGCTATGGTGCAATAGCCCAATGATGTATTGTAGCTATTAATTTGGGGAGATGAAGGTTTTTCATCATTACTGTCCAACCTGAATATAGGAATTAATTAGGCTGTTGGGAGGCAAACACACAGCCTTTTCACTGCTATGAAGTGGTGTGCATAGTTTTTTTCCTCCCTTTTACTGGCTCAAGGCAATCTTATTTTCCAAGGCTGGATACTCCAGTTCACTATGCCTTCTCCTTTCCCTTCCTTTCTGACCTTTGTCCTCCCACTCCCTGCCTTGTCCCACCTTCTTTGCTACATCTCCTGCTTTGCTGTTGCTTTCTCTTGTTCTTTTGCTCCTGCAGTACCTGCTCCTTGTTTTAGTGGTTTCCCCCGTCCTCCTCCTCCTGTCCTATTCAACAGAGGTATGAGCATAATTTCTGAAGACCGTGAGATGGCAGATGACCCCTAGCACAGCAGAGAACCATATAACTTCAGACGATCATGATACTGCCCCAACTTAAGGCTCTGTGTAAGAGAGCTGCTGTTGGAAAGATCTATCCTAAGGACTCCTGCAGGAGTAAGAAAGGAATATGGGATGCTGGGGAAAAAACACCACCAAGCAACCTACCTTTCCTTAAAGTTAGGAAGCCCACTACATGTGCTTCAATTAGCCATTCTCCTCTTCTGCTGCATAGTGCAAGAAAACTGCCAGGGGATGTTTTGAGTTGAAAGTCTCCATATGGGTATAAAAATGTGTGTAAATGTAGCGTTGCTATATGTGAGGTCTTACGTTACTGCTAAGTCAGTGCCAACATATTCCAGGCACTATGGCAATTTTAGTTTGTGCGTCTAGTCAATTTAAAAAAAAAAAGCAACCTATTTTTAAGATTTTCTGCAAGATGCTTGTTTCAAAAGCAGGTTCTTCAAAGATTTGTGAATCTGAGCTATTCAAGGTGCAGCATCCCAGCTAAGAGAGGCCTTGCAAATTGCCTTCTTATGGAAGAAAACATTGCTTTATGGATATGGTTTTTTTGGTTTATTTTGTTCTGCAGTGATATATGGAATGCACATAGTGCATTTGATAACCAGATAATGGAGTCTGCTGAATGATCATGAATGCTACAAAGTTCAGGTCTCCCCAGTAGTGTTTCATATCCAAAAAATGGTCAAATTGATCCAGGCACCATGAGAATGGGTGGAGCAAAAGTAATTACACCAGTATTTACCCTGCTACATAACCTTGAAAGGAGTATCTTAAACCTGCTGCTGCTTGCACCTGCATTTCTCCACAGGCAAGGTTCATAACAAACAGTGCATTTGCAATTTTGAAAGCTCCTGTGGACACAAAACAGTTGTATTGGAGGGCTTACACAACAAAGAAGCTGAATTTAGTTTGAGAATCACCCCTCCTATTTGATCTCAATCTTAACATTATAGCAGCTGTGTTCCTCAGACTTGATCATTGAACAGCCCCTAAGGGAAACATAAGTAACAAACCTATTAAAGAGCATGATTAAAGCATAAGTTTGACTGCAACTATGACAGGCTGCAGCATGAGGGATTTATTGGAATGAGCCTGAATTCTGGCATGGCTGATGTCTTGGTACACTTCATGGGAGATGGCAAGCAACTGTCTCTAGAGACTGATGCCTGAGCATCCCAGCCTGGGAAAGAGCTGTTCCAAATAACAGGGATGGTTCCCTAAGGGGAGATCTCTCAGCGTGTGGCAATGTGTCTGCTAGAGCCCTTTCTTAATATACACCAACACTATGATGGGAAACAGGAGACAACCATGCAAGGACTGCTGTGAGATGCATTGAATGATTTGTTACCCCTCATCTCCAGTTTGTGGGGAGGTTTGTTGGCCTCCCAGCAACTGAAAAGTGATCCCGGGCAGTAATCAATGATGCTTTTTAGTATCTGAAACACTGCAGTCATTTCCCATTTGAGATGTGAGACAATGAGACATTGCACCCTGGCCACAGCAATGTGGTAACTCTCAGCAAAGAATGTTTTTGTGGCACAACACACTGAAGACACCTTGACTGCATGGAACCAAACGAGAGGGAGAGCTTCAGGCTTCAATAAGGCAGAAAGGACAGAAGGACAAGACTAGGGTGTGATTCAGGGGGAACAGACATAGCAAGCATTGATGCTGGTCTGTTAGGTAGGAGCAGGAGAAAGAATGAGGTATTTAATAAAGATACTTGATCGAATAAAATCCCTTCTGAAATAACACAGTAGTTAGAAATCACTCAGGGTTGTGCCTGCTTTCATGACTCTGTCACTGGAGCAAATCTATTCATCACAGCCATGTACTAATGAATTAGTTAATTAAGTAGCTCATTATTTAATTACACAGATTGCAAGTGTGATGAAATAAAAGCCCCCTTTGTAGCTAGAGGCACATCTTTGCCAGTAAGCTAAGCAGTTCATAGTTAATCAGGCGCATTTTCTGTCTGACACAGGCAGAATTTGCTGATTTGCAGGCAATTTATTTCCAAGGTTATTGCATACACTCATCCCTGGGAGTTTGTCGGGGCCTTCAAGCCCAGTAAGGTTAGACCTAATAAGCTGTCCAAGGGCACACACACATAGAAATGCTCAAACTCATTAAAGGGCACCAGGGCACTATTGTCTCTAAATTACATATTGCTTTATTTTGCCAGATGCAATGCTGATAAAGATGTTGGTATATGAATAAGCAGTAAAGCCTTGGAGACTCCAGCTCTCTATGATATTTAAAAAGACAAGGACATAACAGAAACATGGACTGGATGTTTGGCAGCAATATGGCCTCCCTAGGCAATCCTTGGAAAGCTTCTTGATTTACATCTACAATGGGACAAGTTAGAGTATTCTTCAGTATCTGAGTCAGGGTTTGTGCCTCAGCTCCACATTAGGAAAAGTTTTGTGGTGCAGTCATGCTCAGCTCTATCTTGGCCATCATGTCAAAGATAGCTATTTGTGAGGACTGGATGGAGATCCCTAATTTGCTGGTCTACAGGGGACCCAGGAGTACGGGACACAGCACTGAGGATATCTGTTTCATCACGCAGATGGAGCTTTAGTCTCTCTGTGTCAGCTCATGATGTGCCAAACAAACCTAAGGACTTTTCCCAGCCTTGCGTGAATGCTTAGGAACTACAATAATGGAAGAGGAGGAAAGGGAGCAGATATCTAGGAAAAGTTTAAAGACCATGACTATTTCCTCAGCTAAAATATTGTTAATCTCAGTAAAATGGCCAAACTCCAGCACAGGCATATGAATTTCTAGGTTTTCTTTGGGTAAATTATCATCTCCACAGAACTCTGACGCTTGAAACTAGATGTTCCTCACCCACTAGTCCTCCTGCTGTGATCCTCCCCCATCCTCCCTAGTTTTGTTCTTTTCCCCTTCATCACCTTCTTTCTGACTAAGCTCTCGGCTGTGATTTCTCCTTGCTTTTGCTCCTTGAAGCAAGTCTGTTCAATATTTATTAGCTACCATACTCTTATACCATCTGTCTCCACTCATTATCCATATTCAGCTTGTCAAAGTGACCTTTTATGGCCTTACTCTGGAATCCTAATGTGTAGTCTGTCCCTCCTTTTATAGCATTGTGCTGCTAAGTCATTGCTTCCAGCTCCTACTGTTAAACATTCCTCTCTATCTCATGAGCACCCAGCCAGCCTCAGTCCTTAACTTTGTAAAAGCTGTTTATTGTGCTTGACTGATGCTTACTCCTTGTTTCATCTGCTACACATTCACTGTGCCAGCTTGTTGTAGTACATACTGTCTTAGACAACCTTTAAAGCATCTGCACCAACATGATATCAGGCTTGAAGATATGATCTCACTTTAACAATCTGGGGCACTTTCTGTCTCTCAGTTCATAACATAACCTGTCGGACTGTAAGTTAAATTCAGCCCACAGCCACTTTCCGCATAAGAAAAGTCACCACCACATAAGGCAATGGTGTTTTGGTGCCTGATATAGCAGAAACCAGGAATCTCCTCCAGTGCTTGGGATTGGTTAGTATAAAAAATTGTAGTGGCATTAGAGCAGTACAGATAGATTCTTACTTAACATAAAAAAGGATAGTTCAATCAAACACAACTGAACTATTTGTGTTCATAAAACACCCAGCTCTCCCCTCAAGACTGAGCTAGTGAAAATGCCTCATCTTCAAACATTACAGCCTGTCTTCACAGCCAAATGTGCTGCTTTAGCAATGTAGTGCACTAGGATCAAATCACGCAGTACATATTTTGTTGTGGTGGAACAAAACATACAGAATGCACCTACATAGAAATACTTTAAAACCACCACAGATCAATAGAGATTATCCCTAAACCATAAGACTTAAGTTCAAAGTCTCTGTAGCAGAGAAGTTTTAACTAAAATGCTTTCTCTGTTAAATAATTGATCTGATCTGCTAGTAACACAAATTGATTCAGCTCTGCTTTCCCTGAATTCCTCAATATACCAGAGCTACAGAAGCAGCAATATTCTTCCAGTATACAGGCTGGGAAAAATGCATAAATGAGTCCTGTCCCAGAGATTCTAGCACTATCTTAGAGCAAATCAATGATTTTTAAGCCAAACAGAGGATGTTTACCCCATGTGTCCTACCTATGCTGCAGGGGAGCAATCATTAGGTGCCATCTATACTGCTGAAAGCCAATTCTTTGAACCAGACAATTTCAAGTCAGTGACTTTCAAATATCTTGCTCTTCTTTTCACTCACAGCTACTAATACAGACTTTATGGCACATATAGCTTGCTTAATAAGCTCCATGGAGAGATTTTTGACCTATGTTATAGATCTATCAAATAGTTTCTTAATAATAAAAAAGGTCTCAGGAGAAACTTGCTTTTATCCTTAGTTTTCACTTAATGCAGTGCTCTTCTCTGAAGCTGCAATAAAAGATACCTCTTTATCCAGAGTTCAAAGCGACTTTAATTTTTAAATCTCTTGTTGTCCACACCTAGTTAGCCTCACGTAAGTATTTGCAGCCACAGTTAATTGTTATAGCCATAAACACATAACTTCATGTATTGACACAGATATAACCATACATAACCATGTGTTGACATGTACACACACATAAACGTGGTGGCTGTGGTAACGGAGTAGCTCCTTCCTACTTCTAGCTACTATGTTCCTGATTAAGAAAATTAGAAAACTCACATGCCTGCCTTGATTTTTCTGAACAAAAGAAGAAAATTAGGTCTAAGAAAATACATATGAAGCTGATATTTGTACAGATGCAAGGGATTTCCAATCTGGGACTGTGTCCTCCCTCAAGAATGCCCAATGACCATGATTTCTTTTGGATATAAACTGCAAGGACAAATCTTGCTTCCAGTCTTATGAGACTGAAGAGGGAATGGGAGGCCTCAGAAGAATTTTTTTTCCTAGTGGTATATATAACACTCCCTTACCTACCTACAATCATACATGAACTTGCATTCCAAAGGCTGACCTGTATTTCCAAAAAAAAGAGACCAGGTCTTCAAGTTCATTAAGTCACACAAATTCATTGGCCAGTGTTCAAATCTGAGAACATCCCCCTGGAACTTCTCCAGGGTGTCATCTCTCATCACCACCATCTGATTAGGTTATTTGATGAAAAGTCAAAATAAAATAAGGGAAGTGACTACTGAAAACCTGCAAGAGATGTGATCTATCTTGATACTATCTTCCCCTAAAAATACATATTTTTTTTACTGAATTATGTTCCCTACAGCCAACTTCTTCCAAATGTGTTTTGGAGTCCTGTGCTCCAAGACTTGTCTCCCCATGTTTATTATTTTGGCAGTGAAACAGAGTTGCAAAAAGTCAAACAAGAATTAGTATTGGAAACTGCTGAGCTCCAACAGATATGGTTTGAGATGGGTTTATAATCCTTGTGTACGGAGGTGAGTGCTACTATTATTACTAAGCAGTAGGTGACATTTTTTCCAGTTTGTGGATCAATAATACATCGGGGCTTCCAGCATTCATTTGCCATTTCCCTGCTATTCCAAGTAAAATTTGGACCATTAATAACCATCACTCTTCCTTGACTTCAGATTTCAATTGATTTCAGCCTCTCTGCATTGGAAGGCCCCTTACTTCCTTTTTCTAACTTTGCTCACATATATATTCTCTCCAAATCTCACCACTTGTCCCTCTGCAGGGTCCTTGCCAAGAACCCAGCCTTGCCATCTGTCCAGGAAAGTGATGATACTCCTCAGCTCTACTGAATGTTGAATTGTGTGGCTGCAGCAGCAATGTTAATGTTAGCAAAAAAAAAAAGAATAATCAAAGCCTTGTGGAAGAAAAGCCCCAATAAAGAAAAGTCGGATACTTTTAGTCATATGCATACAACTAGCAAGACTACTTTTACTGTATTATATTTCTCTATATTGCATTCTTAAAGATGCACCTGAGAGGATATTATATATGGGAAAATAAATTAGAGAGTTTCTGATGAAATTTTTGTTGAGCAAAAAATGCCAGATTTTTAAAACCCGATTTTTTCCAGAGAAAAAAGATTCAATTTCAACAAATGCTTCTAATAAAAACTGGATCAAGCTGCTGACACACTGGCATTTCTTAAATGAAATGTTTGTTTTGCAGTTTGAAACAATTCTCCATGCTCTTTAGCTTTTGGTGCTGATGAAAAGGGCAACCTTCTCCACTAGGTATGATGAAACATTTTAATGAACCTGACCTGAAAGTACTATTTTTATGGAGTTGCAGACTAATTTTTTTTGTTTAGTTTTTACTTATTGAAAAAAGGGAAAGTTTCAAAGTTCTCTGGGGAGAAAAGAGCAGGTTTTATTGTTAAAAAAAAAAAAAAAAAGACTGGACTGCAAGTCAGTGGACACCTGATTCTTGGCAAACCCCTTTTCCTGGGCCTCAGCTGTGAGGCAGGGAGCACAGCTACCCCTTTTCTCCAATTCTGGTTTATTAAGGCTTTTGGGGGCACAAGTTGCTATATATTCACACAGGCACAGCTGCAAGGGGTTTGAGCAACTGATCTGTAATTCACACCAGAGGAAGGCTGCACCATTCCCATGTGGAGTCAGGAGGAACACAACAATGCCATGAAGCCAAAGGCTGAACTCACTGATGCTTAGCCTGTAGCACAGAGGTGTGGCGCAGGCACTGCAACACCATAATCAGACCTTGCTACAGTACTCACGTCAGTCTAATAACATTTATGTAATTGTTAGCTGCCTAAAATTCAGGATACTGCTCCCCTGGGAGCCCCAAGTTGTTAAGCATCTCAAAAATCTGGTCCTTCATGTGTACAAATGGATTCATTAACTGCATCGTCATTAGGAGTCTGAGATTGGAATTTAACAAAAAATTATCTGTACCACTTACTTCCTCCTTTCAATGAGAATTTCTTCTCAGGATATTTTTACTGTCAGCTTTGTGACTGCAGCGTGTCCTTATGGTCACTGTAGGATCTGAGTATCTTCCCTTTGCTGCCAGCACAAAGCAGCTCTGGGGGTGAGGATATTTTGCTGGAGAAGTTGTCCTTGAGGCAGAATATTAAACTGCTCTGCCATCTGTTTTACAGGGATTATTCTGGTGAGTGCTGAAGATCGCGTGGAAGCATTTTTTTTATAGTGTCCCCATACTGCTCCATATCTTTAGCATTCATGCAACCTCTCCCTTCAGCTGTTGACTTTGAGAGCTTTCCCTTGCCAAGTATACAAAGGCAAAGAGAAGATCTGGATGTCAGCTCCTGGCCTTGGCTCTCTCTCCACAGCACACATATGTGCACCCAGCTTGGGCTTCTGCAAAGCAATAACCTTGTTTCCTTTTTCAGAAACACCCTCATCACCCAAAGTTCAATATATTCCATAAGGAATCACGTCTCCATACCTGCCCGGCCCACTGGTTTGCTGTAAGGTCTGTTCTCTAATAGAGCTTAGCTCTAACCAGACCTGGACTTCCTCCATTTGGTGACAGATAGAAGAAACTCATCCTTACTGGCAGACACTCCCAACACTGCTGCCCTTCAACCCACAGATCCCGACCTCAGGGTGCCAGGCACTGCCTTATATGCTTTTTCACAGGGGAAAACACAGGTGTTGAGCTGCTTTTCTTAAAGGTCCCTTTTCCTAGAGGAGATAATTTTTCTATTATGAGTATATCCAAGACTTGAGGTTACTGTTTTAGGTTGAAGAGCTTAGATGACTGAATTCCTGGCTAAGTACACAACTTCTGAGCCGGCTAAAGGGCTAAGGAGTGTAAGAAAACTGTAAGGTGAATACTGTGTATTAAAGAGTTGCTTTAAATAAATTACAGTTTGCAATATACAGGACTAAGTGAAGCATGTTTGCTAGCGTCAGGATAACAGACTTTTGTGTAAATAAGGTTACCGTAAATATCAAGCAGAACATAGAGGAAAAGTTATAGTGCAAAATTACAGAGGGGAAGAAGAGGCAAAGTAATGTACTGAGAATTAAGTACTGTGATATGGAGAATTACAAGTGAGGAAAGGAACAGTATTCCCAGGAACTTTAGGATTTTGTGTCCAAAGCTCAGTTTAAGGGCCTGCTCTGGGGAGACCCAGAATGATTTTTTTCTGTCTTTTCCCCTCCCTGCCCTGCAGACTCTATCTGATGGAGCATTACTTTTGCCTAGTGTTTAAAGGTCTCCTTCATATCTCAGAGAGGTAGCTGTCAGTTTAAGAGCACCCAAGGTTGTAATAGGCTCCACCTGATGTGTATGTTTGTCTCAAGCTCTCATGCATCACTGTGAAGATTAATTACAGACATCTAATCTTTATGAGAAGTCATGATTTTGCATTTAAATGCTAAATGGGCCTGCTAATGTGAGTAAGTACAGCTCACCTTTAGTGAAAGGTTGTTAAAATCTGAGGTCTAGAGTGAATCAGCCCATGCATATGTGGCAAATAAAGGAAAAAATATTGTGAAGTATCAAAGTAAATCACTCGAGTCCAGAGTTACAGCCTACAGCCTACTCTGAACACTGCCTCTTCCCCTAGGGTGAAGAAAATACCCATCTGACAAACTGCATGGGAACCAATTGATTATTATTTGCCATGATCATTTTCTTGCACAATTTTCCTGACACAGGAGGCTCTCACTGGTCTATGACACTTGTCAGCTCATGTCATTATTTCCCATGCTGCGCAAAATGTAAGCAACCTCATAGAGTAAATAACAATGTTTGTGTATCAGTGAAAGAGCATGAATGCTTCAGTAGGTTTTTTCTAAGTTTGTGATCCTCTGTGGTCCTGTTATTATAGGAGGCAAAGCCCAGCTTACAGCCTTGGCAACTTTTTAATAGCAAAAAGTTTTTGATTGCTTGGCCTTTGAGAACATATTTTAACCTTTTGAAAAAAGTAGGTGTAAGGCTAGGGCTAAGGACTATGGAGATCTGGAATCTGACCAGTTCTGTTATTGATCATTAGTGTTATTATTACCTCATTTCCTAAGACAAGTTTCCAGTCAACTTTCTTCAGCATACAGAAAGGGACAAGTACAGTGAGGTTGCTGCGCTTCCTGCTCCAGCTCCCACATCTGAGGTTGCATTGAAATACAACCTGCCAACAAAAGGCTTTACAAGAGTTCTGAAGGAAGGTCTGATGTTCCTTAGCACATATTGTTCTGTTTTTATTTCCCCCCACTTTTCAAAAGAAAATATGTCTCTTGGAACTACATTTTTGCTGCCTCGGAGAACATGATGTTCAGTCATGACACAAATCTTTGTGTAATCAAGAGTGTTACTTTACCATGGGGGGATTCTGATACTCAAAAATGCTCTTGGATTTCTTAAACATAAGTGGTGACACTCCAGCATTGAAACAAGAGCTGTAAAACTCACTTAAGTATTTCTGATGGCTGTCAAATGGTTTAACTCTCCTGCACAAAAGCACCTTTACTGCAGATGCAAATGCTTCAATTGCTCTTTTTCAACCCTGGAAGAATGCCCTGCTGTATTTTTGACTTTATACAAAATTTAGTGTGTGATTCAGCATAAAGGAAGAGGAAACACGTTTAATGCACTGATGAATGTCAGAGAAGTCAGAGAAAATAAAAATGTTCTTGCAGGAGCTACAGAGGCCATATCATAATTACATCACATAAATATATTGATAGATTAACAGAAATGTAGGGGAAGCTTCTATAAAGTTTCTTGGAGCGGTTCCCATGAACGGCACAGGCAAGGCATGGCTATGACTCCATGCAGAGAAGTCAAGCCTCTGTTCTTTCCCTAAGCCGAACAAACATCTTGGGTTGCCAAAAAGTCACAGCATTTGCAGAAGGAGTAATGCCTTCTGAGCATTTTGTGAGAGAGCTTCTGCTGAATTTCTCCTCCGAAGTAATTTTCGTTGCATGTTGTTTAAACCCATAGTGCCTGCCAAATAAAATCTCAAAGTGCAGAGGTAGCACTAACACTGTTATTTAGAGCATGTGCATTTGAGTATGCTTCTATAGGTCAACTGACTGTGTAGGTACCAAAACCCACATATATACAGACATATGCCTGCCCATGTCATTTCATAGCTCATTTACACTTTATTTAGACAAGTAGCTCAAAGCTTAAAGTGAAGTCCACATTTTGTGTATGACTATGCTGTGCTGGCTGCTCTAGCGTGACTCTACGCAGTTTCTCACATGAGTCTACTTTCAGACTCCTTGTCTACAGCTGTTTGAGGCAACAAATGCAGGAGAACACTGGAGAGAGCCAGCTGGCTGAAAACCATTTTAAAAACCATGGAAATCTGGTGTCCAAAATGAGAATGTGTTCAAATGTGACTTGGCTTCGCTTGGTCTTCCCTGTAGAGAACAGTGATTCCATACTAGCTTTGGGTTTTGCTTTCTCTGAAAAGCATCCTCTGTTGATGTTTAGTTATGGGAAGAACAGAGCTTGATGTGACTTTCAGTGACTTTATCTTGGCAGATACTGCATGGTAGTTGTACATCTGTCATACAGATGGGGAGACACTAGGGAAAAAAAGAAACCATTAAATAAAATTAACTTTGGGATCTGTATTAAAAAGAAAACCAAACTCGTATTTTGTGTCATTATGATGTTAGCCAGTTGTAGGTACCGGGAATGAGTGTGCTCTTGGGAGATGGATAGAAACATATTTTGCAGCCTAAGAGCTCTATTCCAGCAACCCAGCTGGTACTGATCTGCTCTCTGCAGAAACCAGCACCACATGTGGGAGTCAAGGCTTCTGGGAATGACAGAAATTGGGATCGCACATTACTTTGCTTTCTACTTCAGGTTCCCACTTAACTTGGGAATTTTTTATTCTCTTTTTTTGTTATGAGACTTTGGGTTTTGACAATGCAGAAACATTCCTAACAATTCTGTTGCCATTTATTTGCAATGGAAAAGCGAGTACTAAAAATGCTGGGTATTAATGATTGTGTTCTTTCAAGCTTGCTGCTGTCTCATGCTATTCTTTCTTCTTTCTCAGGACATGACCTTCACCACCACAATGATTCAGGAAAAACCTGTCAAATCCTCCTAGCTCCCTGGCTGTGCAATTTGCTGTTCTCTTGCTGTTCACCAGTCAGCAGCTCTTCCCACCCAAAGCACAGCAAGTTACAAATGAGAGCTGAAAAGTGAAGCATTATCAAAAGCAGTGTAATACTCTGTCAGAGAGATAAGTTACACGGTAATTCTCCTTCTGAGCCTGGGAAGCTGTGTATCTCATCAGTACCAAAGAACAGAGTGAAGATATGTTTAAGTAACCAATATTGGAAATTGCACAGATCAGTACATAGATTAGAGTATCTACACACGGTGATCTACAGCACCTAGAAATCTCCATTCAGAATGGATGATGGATATAGAAATACAAACCTCTATCAAGGGGGCAGGGAGACAAACCAAGTCTCAGATGACTACAGGTACCAGGATGGTAACTATGAAGGATATGCACCCAATGATGGCTACTATCGTGGTGGGGATGAGCCCGCTCATGAAGAGGATGCCCAGAGTGATGTTACAGAAGGTCATGATGAAGATGATGAGGTCTATGAGGGGGAGTACCAAGGGATCCCACATCCAGATGACATTAAAGAAAAGCAGAAGAAACGAGCTCCTGCCGTTGCTGATGAGTACAGAGACCGTGCTGACCTTATGGCAGAGAGAATGGAGGATGAGGAGCAACTTGCCCACCAGTACGAGAACATCATTGAGGAGTGTGGCCATGGACGCTTCCAGTGGACCCTCTTCTTTGTTTTAGGGTTGGCACTGATGGCAGATGGGGTAGAGGTATTTGTGGTTGGATTTGTTCTTCCCAGTGCTGAGAAGGATATGTGCTTAACCAGTTCAAACAAAGGCATGCTAGGTAAGTGCTACTTGAGAACTAAATTAAGTTTGGGATCTGTGTTAAAAAGAAAACCAAAGAATTTCTTCTGTATCATTATGATGTTAGTCAGTTGTAGGTACCAGCTCTTCTAATGCAGTAGACAGTAGCTAGTACACCTTTTTCTAGTGACCAACTGATTTCAGGATCTTCTGATGAGTTTTCTCTTTCTTTGTATGTCATGAATAGTCACAGCTGGGTGCATCTGACTTAAGAGGGTTTTGCATGCTGATGAGAAGGCAGATACTCAAAAGCAACAGAATTGCACCACACTTAATCCCACCTTATGAATATGCTGTAGCCCCGATACTGGTCACTGCAGGCTGGATCTGAACATCTGAACAAAACAGCTCATAGTCAGTTGGTCCTAAGGTTGTTCAAGGACAAATAAGTGAAATGTTAAAGGTGGATTTTCCTACTTGAGGGTCTAGTGACTCAAATTTCAGTGCTTTTAGAAACTAAAGTGTAATGAGAAGTCCATAGAGCAGTATCATCTAAATATGACAGCTATAAAAGATGGGGGTATGTTTACTTTTTTTTTCATTTGGCTGTTACGTTGTGGCTCCTGATGCTGCCCGGCTCCCCAGAGTTTTCTGTTTTGCTTAGGTTCCAATTTTCTTCAGCCACAAGTCCCAGCTGACTGACCAGCTGTGCAGCTGGTTCCTTCTGCACATGAACTTTTTGGTCAGAGCAGTTTGCTAGTGCATATTGGGTTAGAAGTAGCAAATGGAGGTTTCCTCTTAGGTCTATGGAATGCAATTGATGTGCTGCATGGGAATCAAAGGCTGAGGCTACTGGCAACATCCCTTTTGCATCACCTTTGACATCTCCCTGTGGTCAAAATACAAAGGTTTAATTATAGTGAGTGAGACTGGGTAGAAGGCTTTGGATGAATGATTTTTACCATTGCACATTATAAGTCAAAGTTGGCAAAGTCTCCTGCATCTCCAAGAATCAGGAAAGCATCCTGCATGGCCTATAGTGAAAGCCAGCCATGCAATACTACTGCATATCTGGAAGAAAATCAATTAGCTCTTGGAATAGCTTTAGGAGTGGGATAGTGTGTCTAGCTGGACGTGTATTGGGTTGTAGGGTAATCATCAGGGCCTGTAGTTCATACAGTCTGACAAAAAAGCCCTGCATGATGCAAGGTAAATGTAGATTTTGAATTAGACTCCAGTCCTTGCCTTCATTCTATTTGCATTATTTTCATGCAACAAAGATAGATAATTATCCTTCTGCAGACCCCTCATATTGGTGTACTGACGTCCTAGACACTTTTCTTTTTCTTCTTTTTTATTTTGAACTCAAGGATCAGGATGCTTACTTCTATAGTTAGCTAGGTTTGTGCTCAGTTTTGTGCCTTAAAGAGTTTGCTGACTCCTTTTCCTTCACAAACCACTTAAAATTTCTAGCTTGAAATAGCTCAGATATGTAAAAGCAAATCACTCACAAATGGATCCTAATTTCAAAGGGACTTCTGAATTCTCCAGCTCCCTATGGGACACCAGGCTGGCTGAGACCTTTTCTGAAAAGCAGGACATTTATTTTAGTAACTATATGAAAGCTGCGTTCTTCTAAAACTCTGACCCCATAAATATCTTTCTCCATAGAGCTCGAGCTCTGTCAGGCACTCGAGTCAGAAAATTTCAAATGTCACAAGAAAATCTGTCTTTGAAGTATCTCTGGCCCACCCACAGGTAAAAAATGAACAAGAAATCTCTCCAGAGAGCTCATTCTGCTTTTTCCAGCTCAGTATTTGCAAGGCTGAAAGTTCAGGATGTTCTGAGAAGCTCTGAACAAGCTAGGAGACATTTGAGTCTGTATCCAATCCCAGCTCCAGCCTCCTACACATTAACCAAACTAATCTGGAATTGCTGATTAGGGGAAAAAGCACTCTTCTTGCTGCCTTTCCTCTCCACTTTCAAAGGTAAGTTTTGAGAACTTGGTTTTGCAGCACAATTTCCTCTATCCTTAGCTGGTTTGTTTGGAGGATCTGCTCTCAAAGGTTGTAATCACACTATTTGGTGGCTTAAAGGGGAAAAAAGTTGATTGATTTAGAGGAAAGTGGATATTCATGGTAGCACTTGGTTGCTACTGATTGACATTGTACATGAGGCAGGTTTCCTGATTTAATCTGTCTTGCTTTATAAACACATTTCCTTGTCTGATGGATATTTCTCTGCTACAGGTTTCCTCTTGGGTGTGAGGTCTGTGAGATAATCCTTTGCAAAAACAAGTTACACGTGTCTTTGAAAGCCTTAGACTGTAGTGGTACATTGATATGAGTGATGAATACCTAAGGGCATCAAGAAGTGAGGGTGTGAGGAGTCTGGGTACAGGGCTTTTGGAGGGCTTAAGAGAGGAGGAGTGAGGATCTCTCTGTCTGGAGGGAAGGATGGGAGTTTTCCATCTAACCAAGGGCAGTAGCAGGGAGTTTTCTGTTGTTGGAGGTTTAACAAGCAGGAGGGCAGTGCAGGGATACAAGGTTTGGGTAAGATCCGCCCACAGCACAGCCTGGTTTCCCAAGTACTGCCCTTGCAGGAGGGCTTCATCCCTTTTCTGAGAAGCTGAGGGGAGATGGTATGATACAAATAGACAGAAATCAGCTTTTGAAGGGGTAGGTTGGAGACGTGCTATTGATGGAAACAAGAACATAATCTTCCCCAAAACATTTCCTGGATTAGCTTCAGCACCCGTCCACCGGGAATCAGAAAAAGTTGTCTCCTAGCTAAACTGACAGCCTCCAACACATGCTCATTTCCCTCAGGGTTTCCAGTCCCTTGACAGTCTATGGATTGTCCTATAGCAAATTGGTTTAGCTTATACTCAGAGTTTTATGACATTTATAGGTTGACTTGGCAAAATAATAGGTGGCAATTAAAGAGCTCTGCACCTCAATTTCTGCCTAACGTTCAGTGAGGGTCTTGTCAGAATGAATGTCAGGCTGATTAGAGAAGGCAAGGCACAGCTTTTCCTCAAATTAGAATAAGGTTTTATGGATGCGGGGTGATCATCCACATGAGCTACTGCCCCTTATTGTATCCTCATGTACCAATACATGCCTACAGACAAGTCCGTGTTTATTCCCAAGTGACCACTCCTGTCAAAGCATTTTTGCTAAGAAAACACGAGGTTATCCCAGGTAGACTTAAGGTTCCTTCTAGCTGCTAATATTTAAACACATGAGAAGGCCTCAGCCATAACAAGAGAGGCCAGTAGGGGTAAAAAAAGTGGGAAATAAATCAGGTAAGGAATCAAACTCTTGCAGAAATAGGAAGGGAGAACTAAGACAGCTAAAGTAGATTTCCTCTAAAGGCCAATTTAGTGCAGTTCAGCTTCTGTTAAAAGGGCGTTTTGCATTAAATACTCCGTATGTTGCGTATTTTCCCTCCCTTGGAAAGCAAGCATGGAAAACTATCAAGCAATTTATGGCCAAATTATGCAAAAATTGCAAATAAACAGATGCCCACAGTGTTTCATGAAATGTGTGAAATGAATATGACACATCTTTTAAAACATTTACTTTTTTCCTGAAAATAAACATCTCACCATCACATGCAAATTAACAGCTATTTTAGCCCTAAATATCCCTAGTGGGACAAAACACATATTTGGAGTTTTTCTGTTACATGAAATGCTATTTGGAAGATGATTGCAGGGGTATTTAAAAAAACCCAACAAGTAAATATATTTTAGCAATTTGATTTCATCAATATTTAACACTAGTTTTTAAGAATAAGTTTGGTAAATTATAATATCTCCTGTCAGATTTTTTTAATTATTTGTTAAGGATGATCACATGAAAAGTTATAGAATTTGTGTCTTCTTATTTGATGAAAGGCATGAGGTATCATTGTTTGGAGAAATATCATATACATTTATAACTTCAAGTGCTTCTAATTACCTCACAGAGCACTAAATATTATATTTGCAAGCATAGAGTAGTAAATACATAGTAAGTATAAAAGATGTTGTCAAAGAAAAACTCTTCCACATCCTGCATATAGAAAAGGAAGCACAGTTAAACCATTAGACTTCCCAGATTCTCAGCACTGCAATTGTACTATCATCATTTCACTGTTCAGTAAACTGAGACAAGAAAAATTTTAAGGGCTTTGCCCATAACTGCAAAACAGCCCCATCAATGCTGAGAATAAAATCTGTCTTTCAGGCACACAGGTCCCTTTTTCTTTTTATGATTCAATAATAGTATCTTAAGAAGGATATCATATGGCAGACTTTTAGCCTCATAATGTTAGATGAAAGAAAATAGAAAAAAGATCATATTAGTAATTATGCAGTTATGTAGCAATTCAAGCTTGGCTGTGCGAGTCAGGTTAAATAGGATGTGCGACAATATCCCTGCTCTTAGTTGTGTGAAGAGGATGTTTTATTATCAGCTGAGATCAAATCTGGCCTCAGCTTCTCATTGACCTGAATTCACCTGATATGACAGTAAATCCTAATCCCCACAGCAGAGCTCAGTGGCTTTTCTCCTTATCTTTATTTTTCTGGATAAGTGCACACAAGCGCCTCCGTGTCTCCCTTGCTCTGCCATACCCCACAGATGTCTGGTTTGCACCTGAGTGGCCATGGGCTCGCAGTACGGCAACTGGCTGAACCCTTGTGAAAAACAACAACAAATGCTTCCACAGCTCAAGAAGCATCATCATCCTGAGCACTAGGGACATGCTAGGGGCAAAAAGGGGCTTTTTAAATTTAGGAATATCCCGCACCACATGCAAGTCTGAAATGAGGATAGCTGTGTCCCCATCTATAAATACTGTGGGAATTTTATCTGATGAGAGCCAGCATGAACAGGTTTTCATTTAACAGCAAAGGATTTGTTTGGCTTCCTCTGTTGAAAACTTTGCTTTAGCAGAGGGGTTGGGTAGGGGGAACCAGATGGTCCCATGAATATTGTAGTGATGGACAAGTCCCATGGGGGGACTGTGAAGCCGGCTGACTGTAAACAGCCACCCACGCCGTGCTGGCAGTGCTCGCTGAAGTGTTCATTGTGTGTTGCCTTGCTTGTGCTGCATCAAAGTGCTCATGGATTCATGCATCCACCTTTGGCTTTCATATGCAGAATCCCCTCAATCTCAGCAGCTAGATTCTTCCGATATCCACCCCCAGAACTCCAAAAACAGAAAGCCACATTTCATATGTGCAATCCATGTCTTACTGGCAGAGCTATTAGCTGTTGATGAAGACTTTCTCCTGGAACTTAATCAAGACAAGTATAACGAGTGTTTATGAGGTTAAGGATGTTCATAGGGAAAGCACTAATAGAACTACAGGTTGTTCTGGGATGTGCCGACCATCACTACAGCACAAGAAACAGTCAAATCACACAGAGCACAAGAGACTGGGGTTATTGGTGGGTCTTTTCCAACCTGGTGATTCTATGATTTCTCCCTTTAAATCACTCACACACAATTGCATCCTGTGCCTTACCTCTGCCAAGTTGTCCAGACCTTACTCACAAATTTTTGTGTCCATAAAGCACATCCTTGTATAACAGATTCTATGTTGCTGAGAGTGTTTGGATTTTGGTTATTTTTCTAATTTTATTTTTGAACTGCAAGATATATAAGGTCCTAACTTTTCTGTCCACATGCCTTCACCCTTCAAATGCCTCCTTTTTTTTTACAGTAGGGCAGTACTGGTGATGGGCTGGGTTTTGAAGGCAGGTAGGATCTTGCACGTCCTGTGGTTACTGGCTCCATACAGACCAGTTAGCAGAGGTGAGACAGCCCTGCACCTGCACCCAGGCAGCTTCCTCACCTTCCTGACAGCCCCAAGGACTCTGAGACTAATTCTTCCCATTAGAAGCTGGATTTTTTTCTGCTTGAATTTTCAATTTATTCCCCAAGTCTTTGTCCTGATTTGACAGGGATTATTTTCAGAAGTGCCTCATTTTAAAGAACTTTAATTCCATTAACTGTCAATGAAAGAAATCCATGCTTGTGATAGAGATTTAGATAAACCTTGATTTTTTTGTTTGCTTTCTGAAGCCCTTATGAGTCTACCTGTAATCATACTGAAACAGTAAAAAAACAGTTTAGCACACACATAGCCATGTACTGTAGCCACCTTCTTTATTCCTAGAAGTTCAGCTTTTAAGTTCACAATTCCTGTCTAACATGGAGCACACATCTTCAATAAAGGCAAATAAATTTCTTAGTATGAAAATGCTGTATATGTTACCTCTTTTCTAGTGGGAATAATCCCAGTCATTGGTCACATATTTTCCTCATAACTTCAGCATTAGATGAGTCATAATACAAAATGTATTCTTAGAATTTCTGCTCTTTAGTTTTCCACAGATTTTATGGGAGGCTATTGCAGACTTTCCCGTAGGCATTCGTTATACTCCATTACTCATGGAATAGTCTGCAAATAGTGGCTTATGCAGAGTTGTCCTTAACATTTCACCTGACTACTGCGTATGTTAATTTGGAAGCTGAACCCTCTGAGCACAGTCTAGTCTAAGTCTCCATGGTCTGAATCTGAGGTTTGAACTCAAGTTTCTGGTACAGACCATTGTAATGTTGTTCCCTAGGACTTCTGGTGAATAGAAGTCGCACAGCAGAAGAAATACCATTCAGTGATCACTTTTCTTGGTCTAACTCTTCTTAAAATTTTAGTTTCCTCGATGTGAGCCGCATCTCATTCAGAGGTAACAACCATACCTGTGTTTTCCAGAAGACTGTCTGTCCTGTATGAAGACTTTATAAGTAACTATTCCACTCTCCCTGGGTCCCTGCCACATTATTGTTAATGAAGGACACAGCAGTCTGCAAAGCCTGACATTGTTCTGCACCTTGGGTCCTGAGATCTGTCAGCTGACAGAGTGTTTTATAGCAGCTGCCCCAAAAAGTTTGATGATATTGGCCAGAACTTGCAGTCTTCCTGAAAAAGATGTTTCCATCATAATAAAATATCCTGCTGATTTTGTTTCAGCCCTGACATAAACATTGCTATAACCAAGGTCCTTCTTGGAAACTGCCTGAGCAGACAGTCTCTGGTTATCCCTAAGGTTATCCAGACTTTCATTGTTTTAAATTTCTAAGGGATAATGCATCCATTGGTTTATCACATACGATAACCAATTTAAGCCACCTCCCCTAAGTGAGTTGGTGACATTAACAGCTCTGCTGTGTTTTACATTGCTTGCTGTTTGATGGATGTTCTGTTGCAGAGATACAATCTTGCCTTCCATCACAAGTTTGGGCTCCTCAGTCAGAATCTGCAAAGGTTTCCCCACAGAAGCAGCTCTGCTCTGTTACTTGATGCCTGGTTTCAAATACTGCCATATCCCATGCTAAACCCACTCCTCCTCTGGCCATAGAGCTGGCTGTCGTAACACTGGCCAGGGTACTCGGCTGCAGTAAATTACTTGCTAGAAGACAGTAACAACCTCCTCCACCTCCTCCTGACCTGGGACATTTTCTGTTATTAAGAGGATTTGAATGAACATCTGCCGCACGGGGATTTTCTCTGGAAAACAAACAAACAAACAAAAAACAACCCCCCCAAAAAAAACACCCAAAAAACTCTGGCAGATAATGTTTTCTTCCTCATTGCTGTCTGGTGGTGTGGGCTGAGATGTGCTGTGAGCCACTTACATAGTGCTGGCAGGGCTTTCTGTCAGATGGGTAGCTGTGATGCACCAGTGAGTAGATAGAGACAGGGTGCATCATTACTTCCGTCTGCTGGCTGCTATCAGAGCTGTTCCATTAAAGGTAGCTCAGGAGCCAGAGTAAAAGCATTAAATCTTACCGCACTGCATTAAGATACTTCCTTCAGAAAGATTTTGGACTGAAACAGAGGGGGTTTTTTTGCCTCAGCTTTCCCTTGTAATTTGCATTTCAGCAAACAAGCTGGAGGCCAGAGTTAGTAGAGAAAGAGATGTGTCTTCTCTGCTGCAGATCAGTATCTGAAACCTTTATGCATCTTCAGATCACCTCACCAGGACAGATCCATGAGGAAGTTAGGGCAGGGAACACTGACATTGATTGCACGTGACCACAGGCTTACAGTGGAGGTACAATTGCACTGGCAAAATCCTATGTTATGGTTCTGGTACAAAGTCTGTTAAGAGGCAACAACAGAGTTTCTGCCTTTGGCACCCAAAATCCTGATTGCCCATTGTGTGGCTAGAAAAAAGAGCAGAATCATTTGCAGAGAGGTGACCCCACTGCCCTGCTCTGAAACAGAAAGATTTCAGAAGTCTGAACTTTTCCACTTCTGATCAACATGAGACAAACATCCTTCAAATGCTGCAGTGGCTCTCCGTTGCATAGCTTTTAGTTTAGCAATGCATTTCAAATCCAGTACAGGCATTCACAACTGGAAGACAGACTCAGCTGCCAAATAACTCTGCATTAGTCTTTAGCCTTTCTGGGTGGCACAGAAGAGCCTTCGGCCAGAAGACTGATCATCTTGTTTAAACATTAAGGAATTGAGAAAAAAATCAGCCTCACCTTGGCCCTGCAGTGCTAAGGCAGAAGCAGCCACAGCCACACGGCAAGTGGACAAATCATGAAGGGCTTTTCCCTTTGCACTGAAACTCGAAAGAGTTTAAGCAGCATAGTTCCACCTCCTCATAAATCTGTCTGCTTGTGGTCTTGCCTCATCTGTGCTTTTTCAGAGAAGCCTTGGAGATATATACTCCTGCCAGATCTGCTCCATCCTTACAGCTTCTCTAGCTCAAAGGGGTGACCAGAGATTTGTTCACAGACAAGCCCAAAACACAAATCTCAAGCCCAGAGGCCAATACAGCCTCAAAAGATCTGGTCCATATGGTACCAAATGCTGCACTAATCAATTCCCAGATGTTGCTCCCTAAGAGCAGTGTAAATCGTTTCACTCTAGCAGATCAATGTTTTCAGCCCTCTAGCACTGATTGTTATTTGATTTTAAATACTTCATATCTGATCCTACTGTTCTTTCATATCATAACCCCTGCAGGCTTCAACAGGAATTGTATCAGCAAAAGGACCATAGCTTGTTGCTCTATCTGGGGATATTCTTGCTCACAGAAGTCTCTAATTCTGGAAATTAGATAAAATAAGTGAGCAAAAATATTCATGGACCTCTAAGCATAATTAGTTAGCATTAATTACTCTAGTAGCCACATAAAGGAAAAGGCAAAAGAAGGTGACCCTTTGGAAGGCAGTATCAGTAAAAACGCCAAGGACAACTGCTGTGTTTTCTAGGTCAGTATTAGAAATAAATAGTGAGCTGGGTACAGAGAGTCTACTTGTAGAAGAAAACCATTCTTTCCTACTCAGGCTAGCACTAAACGTAGTCACTGAAATTGTCTTTTGAGGACTCCATGGCAGAAGATCTAATGAAGCCAAGTTAAAAAAAAAGACAAACATTTTCCTTAACAATGTCAGAGTGATAACTCTAGAGAGCAAACCGTGAAGACAAGCAGTAGGTTCTCCCTTCTGAAACTCTCAGATCATGACTACACTCTTTCCTGTAAGTTGGCTTTCACTTAGATGCCAGGTCTTGGCTCAGTAACTAAGGAAGTAGCAGTGCTACACCAGGTGAGTCTCAGTAACAGACTGATCCTTTCAGATAAAGCTGCCAAAAGCAGAGAGTAAAAGAGAATTTCCTGCAAAGGAAGCATGGATAGTATAGGTAACCTACAGAGAGATTTAACCATGTTTTAGCCATCTCTCTGCTTTCATGGCTTTCTGAGCATAAACAGCAGCCAGGGAGAGCCTCCTCCCTACACATCTTTAGTCCCATTGCATTCAGGGGGGTTAGCAGAGTTAAGACATCAGAATTCTGTTGTATCATTGGTGGCACATAGCTGGGACACGTGCATCCTAAGCTGCTTATGTCTGGCCATTGCTTACGTGCAGAGGATATATGAGCACTGAGGTTGGGAAAGAAAGATGTGGGTCTGGTTAAATGAGGGTATGTTAATATTGGATGATACAACGCAGCTGGGAACAGTGCAGACTCATAGGCAGAGGATGGGGAAATTAATGGACAGAGTATCTGTCATGTGACATAACTCAGTTGCAGGCTGGATGGGGTATCTCTACTTTATTGTGCAGTATGCCGTGTCAACATCAGCTGCCATATGGGCACTTTAGAATCTGCTTGTGCATTGCGTACTATTTCTACTCAGTTATCGAAGTAACTGTCTTCCCTCTTTTCCAGGCTTGATAGTCTACTTAGGAATGATGGTGGGGGCTGTCTTGCTGGGGGGTCTTGCTGACAAACTGGGAAGAAGGAAATGCCTCATCATATCACTTGCAATCAATGCTGCCTTCGCATTCCTCTCCTCCTTCGTCCAAGGATACGGATTCTTCCTCTTCTGCCGCCTTATCTCAGGCCTCGGGTGGGTAGCTGGTGAATCCATCCTGTGTCCTGGTGAAATCCCATCACAGCTTGACAGTGTGGGTGTGCAGGGTGGGAGAAGGAAGGTTGCTTGGGAGTTGTATCTCTGGTACCAAGCTGGGATGACACCTCAGTTTAGCACACATGGTTGTGTTACTTCACTTTTGACTATTAAAGTGTGCAAAAAGACAAGTGAGACTGATAAATGCCCACCTTGGTTTACAATCCTTACTGCCAGGACCTCCAATGAGAAAATATCTAGGCGAAGAGCAGATTATTACACTGGCTTTGTATAAACTGCACAGGACATTCAGCTTTCAGAGTATGAGAAGGATCTTGTTTGTCTTTGATGTCTCAGACCAGTCCAGCTAAAGTGAGATTTGCATTTTTCCTACAAGTCTCATTTTTGCGCAGTGCATCTATGAGTGTAAGCTTCCTTTTCATATGTAAAATCCTAACTACGAAGACATTGAAGACAACTCCTGTTCTTCCCATGTGCTGTTTTTTCTCCTCAGTATTGGGGGATCTCTCCCCATCGTGTTTGCCTATTTCTCTGAATTCCTATCTCGTGAGAAGAGAGGGGAACACCTGAGCTGGCTTTGCATGTTCTGGATGATTGGTGGCATTTTTGCTTCAGCAATGGCTTGGAGCATCATCCCACATTACGGTAATTGTTTTGTACTTTTGACAATGCCACATTCCTGCATCACTGCACGATTCCAAAGCCCCGTACAGGGAGCATTAGTCAGGTCTTACCCATCTCAACATTAACAACACTGAAAATAATAGATACCTGAAGTGCATGACAAAGGTCTGATAAATTGACTGCATGATTAATTGACTGAGAGTAAGGCTGTAAATAGGACTGATGAGGGCTGCTTTGCATTGAAAGCTTCAAATACAACCCTAGAATTATCCTGCCAGAGCCTGAACTTTTAACCTAAATGTCAGGGAAACTGGACTGGGTTTATATTGCAGAAATTGATCCAGTAATCAAAAATAGGCAACATTAATCGGGGAATTACTAGATGCTATGAATGATAGCAGTGGGGACAGCACATGCTTTTGTCCTTATCCAAGTGTCAATACTACTGGGGCTGTGCACCTGTTGAAATGTCTCTCCAGCATGCGGTGGGTGGGAGTCACCTCATTGAGTTGAAAAGTGAAATTGGTTCCCTGCCCAGAGCTGGAATTTGGAAAGAAAGAGTAGATGGGTGGACTCTGAAACATACTCATACTCTGAGGAGCAAAAATCTGCATGTCACAAGTTATTACTTGTAACTCATGTAGGTACTAGGAAAACATCAGAAGCAAATATCTTCTGGAAAAGATTAATTCCTTCCGTATTCAGCGACACCAGCTGTTTGCAAAATCCTGTTTGAGGAAAGTAGGACATGCCATAAAGACCATGAAGAAAAACACTAACATTTGCCTATCTGTCAGTCCATTTTTACACTCAGTATAAAGAAATGCTAATACTTTCAATTGATATGACAGAATCTATTGGAACAAATATGCAAACTTACTGCACAGTTGCAATAGTTCTATTATCTGCAGCTACATTTGCTTTAAAAAGCCCTTACATATTTACATTACATTTCTTTTTCAGATGACTTCTTGATGGCTTTTAAAGCTCTCTTTTTGATTTCCCATGCTTCATCTACTACCTTGCAACTTCATGAAATGAGTAGTACACTATGACTGACTCAGATGAGACCACTGCAAAAACAATTGCTTGATGATTTCCCTATTATATGAATGAAAATATTTATAGAAAAAAAATTGAATTTAACATTCTTTCTGAGATTTGAGCCTCAGGAAAGTAAATGGAGCAGTGTAAGAATGATGCTGTACTTGCTAGTCCTTAGCAGGGAAATATCTGATCTGGTCAGACATCAGAAACAGGAAGGAGGAATAAAGGAATCTTAAATTCAGGGTTAGGCTCTTGATTCTTCTGAGCTTGAATCCCAGCTCAGGTTTTATGGGTCTGGAAGAAACTACACTTGCTTTTCTAGCTCTCTTCCATAAAACGTGAAATACATATGTGATATACAAGATGGAAAGGAGCTGTCTCTAATGTGCTTCTAGGATCAGAGATTTAACCATTGTAAAGTTTTTATAACACCACTGAGCAGCAATAAATTTTGACTCCAATTCCTCTACTCTTTCCCAGTCTTACTGGCCTACAGCTGCATAGAGCTATTCTTATCACTAGATGATTTCTAAACTCAAACATAAAAGATTTTTAAAAGGCAGAGCCTGAGCAAGTATGTTCCATTTTCTGTAATGAACATGAACTCACTTGCTGTTATCTGCTGAGCGCTATTGAGTTTCTAAGAGCCATGATTACTAAGAATAGCAAACTTTCAACCAGTCCCCATGTCAAACGGAGCTCTAAAGTTCAGAGCTGCTTTAAGAGAGAAAAACTCAGAATGCCTGGTCTGTATTTTTACTCTTTGGCTCTTGCTGTTTCCAGGCTGGGGGTTCAGTATGGGAACCAACTACCAATTCCACAGCTGGAGAGTCTTCGTACTTGTCTGCTCTCTGCCCTGTATCGCCTCCCTGGTGGCACTGAAATTCATGCCAGAAAGCCCGCGTTTTTTGCTGGAGGTAAGGTGATTCATCTGAACATTGCAGTTTGTAATTAACAGGGGATAACAGGTCCTTAATATATCATCATCCACCTTTCTTTGTCCTGTCAAACATCCATAGTACAAGCTCAGAAACAAAACCACTCCTACATGTCTACACCAGCTCCACAGATTGCTTAAACCCCAAAGACTACAGACTATGGGGTCAATCAACAATGGTCAGTTTTTGACTGATGAATGTGGTACAGAACGAAGGTGATGAGTGATGGGAATTTTATAAATCCAACAAAGGCATTTTGAAAACATCTCACAAAGTTTGGGCATGTAACTACCAAATACTGGTGGAAGAGCAAAGAACAGAATACATTTTACTGAGTAAAATAGGTAAAGCTCATAAATATTAAGCAAGTATTCTTCATTCTCCTTTCACAAATGTGAAATGTGACAATACCTAGCTCAACTTAACCCTCCAAGTCTTGAGCAGAGATGGAAATAGTTGCAGGGTCTCCTCATCCATCTCCTCTTCTTTCATCTGTTTTTAAAGTTCTGTTCCTGAACCCTCTCATGCCTCAAACAGCTTTAGGGCATTCCATTTTCTTGGCACAGAGGTAGTGTACTCTATGAATACAAACCACATTGTGTTTAATGCATTGTGTTAATGTACATGTGCTTCTCCACTGTATTGGACCTCTAGAACCAGTTTACCTGTGCTTTGTCAAATTACAGAGTTGAGATCTCCAACATTTGTTTTTTCATTCTGTGGTGTTTTCAGACAGGTAAACACGATGAAGCCTGGATGATCCTCAAGCAAGTTCACGACACCAACATGCGGGCAAAGGGTGAACCAGAGAGGGTGTTTACAGTGAGTTTAACAAAGCCATCAGCATATATGAAACAAAGTTGGACATATCTTCCTTAGTGCAGCACAACATTTGTTTATTCCTTCTCAGGGCTCTTTCAGTGTAACCTTCCCTAGCAACCAAAGAAAGGCCACTAACATGTTTTAAGCACTTAAAATTAGTCACCAGTCTGTTTATAAAAAAGACTTAGTCAACCTGTGAGTACTCTTCTTTCCTGGTGTTACTCTACAGAGTATAGACCAATGATTTTCCAATTACACGCTTGCTTAATTGGTCTGCTTTAAGAGACTGAAACAAAGTAAGATGGGTATTAGTCATGTGGGAGATTGGAGTCACTCCTTTCTCCATTCTGCCTGCTAATAAAACTCAGATTAAACTCCATGTACTTTCTAATGAGCTTCCAAATCTCTCGAGGGTGAAAAGGGATGAGTGGCTGTTACTCATTAGTCTGCTGCTTGTTGTGAAAAAAGTTACACCAGTGGACTTCGTTAAGAGTAGAATCGGGTAAAAGGTGTATGCCAGGCTTAGTTGCAAATTACTATATTTTAGTTGTAAGTTCCCTATGAGCCAGCCAGGTAATTTCTCTTGATTTATGGTTTTGAATATGAGCAGATACATAGTTTTAAAGTATGGAGAAAAGGAGATATGATTGTTTGAACGAAAAGGAGAGCAAGACTCCATGTTCAGAAGGGTTGTCAGGAAATAAGGCCCCTCAGGAATGACTCTTTAAGAAAATTAAAGATTCATATCAGTGCACGACAATTGTGTGCAGGTTCAGGTAGGAGCTTAATGAACGTGTTATTTTTAGGCTACCGATAATTTGAGTAATGTGAAACTTGATAGCAAATGTGAGAGAGACTGTCTTTTTAAATCCCTATCTGGCTTTGCTGAAATGGTGAGCTGGGTTGGCCAGTCCTGCTGCATATTGGGAGGAAAAGAGGACTGATACTCAATTTTGTATATATCGATATATAAGCAGGGCACTATGTGAGAGAATGAAGGAGCAGCTGTACAGCACCCATTAGTTCTCATTCTTCTATCCAACAGTATCATGACTGCTACAGCATGAGTTAATCTCAGTATCACACTTCAAGATATGGTGTGCTAGCTGAATTAAGATCTACTGACATTCGTTGGTGTGGGCAGATGATCAGGGTGGCTGGTGTAGCACAAACTGTCAGATTCCGTGTTTTTCTGATGGGACAGAAGTTGCCAGTTTGTGTTGAGTCAGCTGCTACCAGGACAGTTCCCAGATCTGACATTTAAATGGTGCCAGTAAGAGGAACAGAGACTCCATAGCCAAGCCAAGGCACTCGTTCATTTTCTGAAATTTATTCAGTAAATATTCACCTCCTTCTCCTGTTTACAAACAGATCTGATTTCCTTGAATATGTCCTTCATTTAAAGTTACTGATCAAGTATATCTGGGACCCAGAAATTTCTGGGATTTTTAAGATTTCTTGGGCAGTTTGGTTCAGGTGTTCAGTGTTGAAAATTCAGATTATTTTTGTGAAGTGGATTGATTGCATGGTGTGGGATTACTTGATAAGAGGATGCATTTTTCAGTTGCAAATATTCCCATCTACACGTTCATCTGTTACAGAAGATCTGCCAGTGATACTTAAAAGGTGCTCTAATTAGAAATATTCCTGCCAGTTGTTTTTGAAGAAAGAGATTTTGAGGAGACAGTTGGATGTGAATGCAAGTGGCTGATCATGGAGATACTTTCTACTGTAATTGCCTAGTCATAATTCCTAGTGGGAATCTAAAGGAGAAATAAGGTAGTACACAGGGACATTAGCCAATAAATGGAATATTGAAGTAGAGGTAATACACTTAAAATATTTCATGGAAGGAGAGACAAGAGAGGGGATGAAGGAAAGAAAGCAAAGAGGGTAGGCTTATTTCTATAATAAAACATCTTGTTGTAATTAAATCAGTTAGCTCAATTGTTAGTGGTAGCATTCAAGGCAAGGATAGCAAGGGATATCACATAGAAACATTGCCCAGAAGACAGAATTTAAAATCCACCCAAGATCAATTCTAGAAACTTGAGTCCAATTTTTTCTTCCCCCCCTCTTTTTCTTTTTCCCCACAGGTTTCCTATATCAAGACTCCAAAGCAAGTGGATGAATTTATTGAAATCCAGAGCTCAACAGGGACCTGGTACCAGCGGTGGTTAGTCAGAATCACAACTATTTTAAAGCAGGTAAAGAGAAGAAAAAACATCACACAGGGACTTTAGAGCTTTGGGATCTAGTTCCTTGTTTCTTCTGATCATTGCATCTGATTGTGTTCATCTGCAAACTGCCACACTGTCAGCTGTGCCCCAAAATGCGCTTGTGAGCATTATGGGTAGTCCAGCTGTGAATTGCTTCCAGGATGAGACATGGCCCCAAGTGCTTGACTCTATTTCTGAGCAGATAAATACTGATTCTCTTTCCCCCAGGCCTAAGTGAATTTACCACCTGCAGTGGATTCAGATGCTCCTTGCTCCTGCTGAAACTGAGTTTCTAACAGTGTTATGTTGTCTCTCCAGCTAATTTAACCTTTCACATATGCTAAGGTGCTTACCTATGCCCATGCAGAACTTTGTGGAAAATCTTGCTAGAAGCTTCTAGTCTAGGAGAAGGAGCTTAAAGTAAAGAAGAATCTTTCTTAATTAATAGCATTGCAGGTGCTATACTATTACTATATTATGTGGCAAGTTAAGAGCATGAGGAGTTATGCCCCCTTGTATTCCTGGCAGTATTTCCTGCAGCAGGGCAAGACAAGCAGATTTTGATCTCCCTCCTCCTCTGCTTGGCTTCATCCCCTACCTGGGTTCATTTTACCCCTCTTAAAGTACCAGCTGTGTCTGTGGTTTTGTTCTTCAGTGAGCTTTGGAGCTCAGTTTGAAAGCACCTTTGAAACCATACATATATTTGAAAGGACAAAATAGTCAGAGGGTCTGAGGACAGACTTCTATCCGTGTTTACCAGTATAATCTGAGAGAAACACTGCATCATCCCAGCCCAGTCCTAGCCATGCAGTTCAGCTCATTACAGAGGGTTCAGATTAATCACCCTGGCAAATAGCTGAATATGTGATCTTTCTGTAAGCCATTTTTCTCAATAAATATAACTCTGAACAAACACTAAATAGAAACCACAAATCTGACTTTCCCTGAACAAGCCCTTTTTGCTGACATTATGTTTATGATACACTTAGAAATTAAGCTGTCAAGTCTCTGCTAGTGTTTCCATTCAGATAATTCTTTCTTGTGGATTTGTAGGTCTGGGACAACGTGCTATACTGTTTAACAGCCCAGTACAGGATGAATACACTGATGCTGGCTGTGGTTTGGTTTACAATGGCCTTAAGGTATAGTACTTATTTAACTTTTTCAGGGAAGTAGAAGTGCCTCAGGATTTGAATAATTAGTTACACATTTAAATAAACTCTCAAAAAATTAATCCTGCTTTTATTTTAAAGAGTCTTTGCATACTAAGCCTTTCTTTCCTATGAACTACTGATCACTTCGACTGCTTATATGAGACTATAAGGTACTTTGTACAAATCAGGACTTGAGAAATGATTGGTAGGGCAGTATTATATCAACTTTCTCACCTCTAGATCTTTCATTTGATCTTGTCCACACAGAAAAAGACACAACCCTACCTGATTCTCAGCTGTTCCTTAAACTAGATCAAAAGAATTCAGGCGAACCTAATCTAAACTACGGATAACTTCTGTCTAACTCTCACTTAAACCTCGCACTTGAAGAAATTTGCCTTCTGGGGGAGTTTCCAAATTTCTTACCACTCTGCCATTCTTTGGGGCAGCAAGGTTAGCACATTACTGTAATTCCCAGCCAAGGACTCAATGTCAACAAAACTTAAATGAGTTTTCCTGCTTCAGGTGAATAAATTTAGAAGTTATAGTTTAGAAGTTAGGAAGTAGACCACTGGAAAACCACTGTGATAGTTTCAGTGCCAGGGTCTTGTATCCCTAATGTGTTTCTCTCATCCTGCTACAGTTACTATGGCCTTATTGTCTGGTTCCCTGATATGATCCGGTATCTCCAAGAAGAGGCATATGAATCTCGAGTGAAGATTTTTGATGAGGAAGAAGTGTCACACTTCACCTTTAATTTCACCCTGGAAAACCAGATCCATAGAAATGGGGAGTACAGAAATGATAAGTAAGTGAACAGATTTGTTTTGATGCATATGGACTGAAGTACCTTTCTGGAAATCTCTTTTTTCTCCCATTCATTTTCTACCAGCTTGAAAATCTCTGTTGTCCTTTTGGACATTCAGTCTATATCTCTCAAATCCTAAAGGCAGTTTTCCCACAAACCAAATATCTCTTTTTTCCTGCTTTACACACACTCAAGGGGATGCATGTGGGAAGTTTTGTTTCCAGCAGCCCTTTGTTGGGAGCAGGGCAGTGGGCACCTACCTGGATTTGGTGAGCAGCTCTTGACGCAGAGGTGGCTTCTCTTTCCTTGGCACACACTGACATCTACTGGTCTTGGGCAGCAGAGATTATCACTTCTAATGAAACTCCTGCTGCATTTCCAACAGAAGCTATTTTTCCTTGAAGTCTTCAGTACTACATACTCTGGGCTGCATCCTACAGCCCATTAGTACAGGTTGTGTCATGGTTAGTTGTACTGGTGTGCTTTTACCACACTGTATGGTGTCTCCCCACAGAATGGGGAGCTCTTTTAGTGCTTCGAAGACTATGAAGTTGCTTCAGGAGAACATCATTGCCTTCCTCCCTTTCTTCTCCTGATTGGTTTGGGCCTGGTGGGTTTTCTTTTGCAACCAGTCTGGACCCTAGTAATTCTTCCACAGCAATATAAATCCTAGTGATTTTTAGACCACTATTACTTTTCTAAATTCCAATAAAATGCATGGGAAAATACTCCTATGTAAATTCTGTGGAGAAGCCATTGACCCAAACAGACAAGACAGGGCATTGCTCCCACTGCCTTGCACTATGTGGGGAGGTTCCCATTTCCTTAGCATATATCTCATAGACATTGGTGGGGAACCCCTATATGTGTCCCTATATCCTTCCAGAGACCTTCCCTGCAGCAAGGAGCTGTGCCTGATGATGCAAAACTAGCCCCATAATTCCTATTCCCCTGCCTGTTGAGTAGCCAAAGTCTGTTGGGAAGTGAATGGTTGTCAAATTTGGGGGTTGGGAGCGCTTGTCTTATGCCCAGAGGAGATGCTCTGTTTTCACTAACTTCTTTGAGAACTAAGGATGCTCAGGATCTTGCAGGATGAAGATGTGAAACTGTACTGTAAATCATTATTCTCTTGCCTTTTTCCTCTCCAATTCAATAACTCAAAACCTGATCAAGGTACATTCCAGTAATGCCCACAGCACATCTCAGGATGATTCATAGCTGCATTTTCCCTCCAGCTTCTGGCTGTGAGTTAAAGCTGCATTGAACACCAGGCCATAGCTATATGACTCTTTAAAGATGGATGTTCAGGAAGTAAACCACAGGAAAAGGGCTTTTAACAGCCTTTGGGAGTAAATACATCACTGGCTATTATTGAGCAAATGTAGAACAGCTTAAGTTTTGCTATGACCTATGAGACTTCCACATGGAGCAAAAGGCTTGGATAGTATTCTTGTGGCATTTTGAGCATTAATAATATCTGTTAGTAGCTTCAGTTAAGAATCATAGAGTCATAGAACGACCAGGTTGGAAGAGACCCACTGGATCATCAAGTCCAACCACTCCCATCAAACACTAAACCATGTCCCTCAGCACCTCGTCCACCTGTGCCTTAAACATCTCCAGGGAAG
>WAAB01019478.1:399786-457342 GCA_013389865.1 Piaya cayana | reverse complement strand
CTCCCTCCCTCCCTCCCTCCTTCCCTCCCTCCTTCCCTCCCTCCTTCCCTCCCTCCTTCCCTCCCTCCCTGCTGGGGGGTTCGCCCTGGGACGCTCCGGCGGCGCCGGCTTCTCTGCAGCGGGGCAGGGGGGACGATCATAGAATCATAGAAGCCTATCAAGAATCAAGAAGCCCTGCGGTGCTCATTTAATGGTGTAAACAGCCATCACGCACAACTGTGTTGTAAGTGCTTAATTCAATTAAGTTTCTAAGCGTATGTTAGAAGGCTTTTTATGTGGTGACAGTTGTGGCCTCCTTAACTAGAGCAGTAATGCTCGCTCTTAATAGCTCCTTACATCTTCCAAACATGCCTGTGCATTAACTAATACCTCTTCTCAATGCTTCTGCAAAATTTCACGGGTAAATCAATATTGTGTCATCCTTTGGGCAGGCAGGTCAGATATGTCAACCTTCCCATCAGAGGAGAAATCAATCACCTGACACAGTTCATTATTTTTAGTGTAATCTGTTTTCATTACAAGATAAACAATAGTCCTCAAACAGAGATGGTTACAAGCAGAACTCAGACAATCTCCCTGCTCTCTCTAGAAACCACGCCGTGTTCTTGCTTAAACAATGACTTTAGGTTTAAACAACTGTCAGAAGCCTTTTACCAAAACACTAAGTGGGTTTCTGATAATGACTGATTTTATTTATGATGGGGGAACGGGCAGAATAAGGAAGTCAGCAAGGCCAGATCATAAAGAAAATGCCACACACAGTGAAATTCTGTTTTCTTCAGATGGGCTAGTACTGAATGTGAGAGGATTTGTGTCCACTCAGCCTTAGATGCATATCTTTTTAGCTTTGACTGTTTTGTGGAATAAAAATCCTGCCAGAAATCCTAAAAGGTTCATCTCTAAAAACATCCCCCAATCTTCAAACACATGTCTCCTACTAGAATACAAAATACCTTAACGTTGAGTTGGGAAGACATTAACATGTTCAAACACCACCTTTTAATTTACAGAAATTTACAGCCCCTTGAAATGACTGTTAGTGCCCAGTCCTATGAAACAGCCATTAGGTACCATATATAGTATAGAAAATACCTCAAAGTTCAAAGTGAAGTTGTGTTTCTTGCCCACAGATTTATTGGTATGAAATTCAAGGAAGTGAGATTTGAGGATTCATTGTTTGAGGACTGCTACTTTGAAGATGTGACATCGAGTGAGACTTTCTTTGAAAACTGCACGATCATATCTACTGTCTTTTATAATACTGGTAATGGCATTTCAGCTACGGTTTCATTTTTGTAATTAAGGACTATTTTATCAGATTCTAGGAGAAAGGATGATAGGGATAGGGATCTGTGTGTTTGTGTGTGTGCTGAATGGGAGTGATGGAAAAAAGAAAAAGAGGTTGAAGCATTTAGAAGGAATCTTCAGGTTGTTCCATCAGTGTTTTTAACTCTGTGGCTTCTAGTGCTATTGTCTGCTGCACAGCAAATTCAAAACTCTGCACTAATACCTTGACAGGTTAGAGTAATGGCAAGATGCCTAGCAGATTAATACCTTGATTCAACAAATTTGGCTTAAAAGATCATTTTAACCAACCTGTGGTTGAGGGTCATAAATAGTAAAATGTTCATTAGTTTATCCTAAAAAAACCCTTTTGTTTATGCTCTAAACAGAGCATAAACCTTAATACTATGTAAGCAAGAGCCTGTGTTTCCCCATCATTGTGATGTGGGGATACTGGTCCAGGTAACTCTAAAAATATAAGGAGTGTATGGGCTTACATCCACCACGTACATGCATGCAGCAAAAGTTTGCCAATATAATAAAAACTTCTTTGCCATTTCCATTTGATGAGGAACTCCTCTCATATCTTTGGTTTGATTTTGATCCCAATTCCTATTGCTGCTTTATGAAAGGAGATCAGCCAAGCAGGTTTAAGACTTTGCCTCTTTCTCTTGCAGATCTCTATGAACACAAATTCATCAACTGCAGGCTTATAAACAGCACGTTTATGAAGGAGAAGGAAGGCTGTCACCTGGACTTCGAGGAGGATAATGACTTCCTGATCTATCTAGTCAGCTTCCTGGGCAGTCTGTCTGTGCTGCCAGGCAACATCATCTCTGCGTTACTTATGGACAAGATAGGGAGGATAAAGATGATTGGTGAGTGGGGATGATGGGTCTGTGAGCAGGTCATGGGCAGACTCTGCAGAGGAACAAGGTTAGTGTGAAGGTCTCACTGCATCTGCACACACCAACACAAACTGAGGTGGCTCAGGTGGGGATGGGTCATTCCTATATCAAATGAAGCAAAAGAGTGAAAGCACTGGAGGGTGAGGCAAGTGGTGTGCTCTGTGACAGTGGGTAAGTTACCTGCTCCCCACCTACTTTTCTGTGACATTCTTTTTTACGTTTGTTTTGACTTTTATTTAAAGCCTGTGTGTTCATCCGGCTGTCAGCACAACAGATTTAGAGCTGAAGCTCTTGGCACCTCTTGGTACTCTTGCTGCTGTTGAGTTGATGCTGATTTCCATAGCACTCTGGATAAATAAATAAACACTTTGCTTATAGTAATGAATAGTCACAAAGATTATTTGATGTAGCTGCTTGACAGCCTAGGAGTTCCTTTTTTTGTTTGTTTGTTTGGTTGGTTGATTTTTTAATTTTTAAATGATCTTACAAACAGCTTCAGAGAGCATATAGCAGATTAACTGACCATGTCACAGCCAAGCAAATTGTCACCCTTTAGCATTATGGAAATAAGTTATCACCTTATCAGCCATATGATTACTTGGGGAATATCTGGTCTTGCTTCCTCCAGGGATCAGACATTCCTCTCTAGGTACTGTGGGAATCATGCCTCGAGGGACATCCAAGTGAGTTTAATAAAATCAAGGATATGGCTCAGGGGTAAGGAATGACTCATTCTCTTGAGCTCACCGACCTCTCTATTCTGAGAACAGAGTAAGTTTAGTTAGCTTAGCCTCACCATCAGACAGGTTAAGATAAGCGTGATGACCCCACAAATGTGTCAGGAATGCGTAGGGGAAAATGAGTGTTCACACAGTGACTTTAGAAAAAAAACCAACCAAACTAGAAGGTCTAAAGGAAACAAATTAAATAAAACTGAATGAGAATCAGATTGTCCACCCTGCAAACATGTCAACATTTCAGAATTTTCATCTGGAATTGAGATGACAGCTGGAATTCTAAATGCTTATTTCTGCTGCAGAAAGAAAAGTACAAGACAAAAATTAGCAACGACACAATGAAACATTTCACTATGGAAGTTTCAATTGAAATAGCCTTCTGGCATCTCACCCATATCACTCTGTTGAACATGTTATTTCTGGTCAACTTAATACAAAAACTAAATTCCACTTATGTGTTCTGTGTCTCACTGGGACTTCAGTTCAGTTTTATTATGTTCTGCTAATCTCTCCTGTGCCAAATGTCAGATCTCTTGATGCTCATATGGAAACCCTAATGCTGCACAGTTCCTCTTGAGCAGAGGGAACATCCACGTTGCACAGTGGAGGGTGTAGTTTGGCCAGGTACCGTGGAAGAGAAGTGGATATGGAGTCCTGCATGGCAGCCTTTCATAGGGAGGGCACCAGAGTGGAAAAATGCAACAAAATGCCCCAAATTAAGCATTTAATTTCTAGTTCAACATCCAAAAGATGTCAGATGGTGTCTGATTGATTCAACCCATCCACCACTCTCCCACACCCCAAGAGTTTGACCTCCTGGTAGCAAATGGAAATATCTCAGCAACAACAGAACTTGATTTTGCAAAACTTGCAATCTTCAGGTGAAAATTCCCAATGCAGTAGAAGGCAGTGATGTAATCATTAATATTTCTAAATTTGAACTGTGCCTAACTGAGCATGAACGCTCTCACTTTCTCCCTCGGTAATGTTCATAAAATTATGGCTCCTGTGCAAATGTGCCATGAAATCTAATGATGTTCTTATAATTAAAAGAGACCTCAAGTGCTTCATACAATTGACTGTAAATTGTCCTAATTGAGACTATAAAAGTGTCAAGTGATTTCAATATGATAGGTAATACACCAGCTTTTCACTCAAAATTCAAGTTGGAAGACCTTCACACTGATACTTCCCCGACATTGACTTTCATGTTTACTTGCCTGTGCTCTTCCTGGATCCATCTGGATGTCTGAGATGCTGGAAACTTGCCTGGAAAAGCCTGTCTTCAGAGTCTCCATAGACCATAACTCTCAGCAAGATCAGATGGCCATTGAGAACACTTCTAGGCTTATTTCCAGCATCAGAGAATGACAGATAGGCAGTATTAAGGTATTTTTGGATTCATGCAGATTTAATACGATTTGGGGTGAAACTCCATCACTTGAAAGCCATTTTGATCAACAAATGTGTTTGTTCAAGTGTGGACAGAGGAATCCAGAGCCAACGTTTTTCTCTTGGTTTGCTCCCTGTAGGTGGCTCAATGTTGATCTCGGCAGTGTGCTGCTTCTTTCTCTTTTTTGGTAACAGCGAGTCGGCAATGATTGGCTGGCAGTGCCTCTTCTGTGGGGCCAGCATTGCTGCTTGGAATGCCCTGGATGTGATCACCGTGGAGCTCTATCCCACTGACAAAAGGTTCTCAGTATAAATTCTCCTTCTAGGCTCCAGTCTCTGACTTTGTCCTCTCAATTCCTGGCAGGAAAAGTTGCTCTAGATACATGTAGATGGAAGAGATGTTTGTTTTTTTTTTAATTTTCACCAGTCCTCAAGGGTTGAGTAGTCCCATGGCTAAACTGGATCATCACAGACATTTGCAAGTGTAATTCTGCATGCATGATGCCTTATACCTGGGAAGCTGTGGGTGTATGGAAACAACAGGCAGATGAGATATGGAGTCTATAATTTCCATGGATGCATATCTGGCCTTTCAGACTGTGTCCCCCAGGCTCTTGTCATAGCTCATCACTGTGACAGCCTTCCCCTTCACAATCTGGAGACAATCATGTGCACAAAATAGCTTGGGAGGTGAGGCAGCACAGGGAACTTTAGGAGAATGTTGCAGATGAAGTCTTTCCTCACAAACTTAATTCTAAGTCTTTTTTCGCCTTTTTCAGAATGTTGGGGAAAGCCAGAAGGGAAGGAGGACTGTGCTTTGAAAGCAGCATGCTCTTAGCTGTTGGATGGGAGGAGAGCCCTGGGTGTTTCTCTGGTGACAATCTTCTTCAGCCAGAGCCTGGAAGGGCTTTGACAAGTTCTAGAGCAAATCATGTTCTGCTGTCTTTGTGGAAGGCAAAGGCTGTCGATAGTGGACCATTCTAGGGCTAGGGAGAAGCTGAGATGAAAAAGAGAAATTCTCCTCATTCACACAGACGTGCGAACTGATGACATCTATTTATTTATCTATTCTGCCTGGTTTTATTTGCTAGAAGCATAACCTGGCCAACATAAGAACCTTCACAAAATTACCCATCCAGATCTTCTGTAGTTATGCCAAGAACCTCCTTCCTAACCATGGTTTTCTGCTTTTCTTCCCCCCAGAGCAACTGCCTTCGGCATCCTCAACGGTCTCTGCAAGTTTGCTGCCATCCTGGGGAACTCAATCTTTGCCTCCTTCGTGGGCATAACCAAGGTGGTTCCCATCCTTCTGGCTTCCTCTGCTCTGGTTGGAGGTGGCCTGCTTGCTTTGCGCCTGCCAGAGACTCGAGACCAGGTCCTGATGTGAGCAACTGAGGCCAGGGAGGTCAGCAAGGCAGATGTGGAAGAAGAACAAAAAGAGCCATGTTCGGAAGCATGAAAATGACCATTTCTATACTGTTCTGTCAATACCTCAAAGAGACAGGGCAGAGGGAAAGGAGAGCCCAAAGGGATAAAATTAACCTCTAGTTTCTGACCCTTTTACAGTCACAACTGGTGCATGCAACTACTACACCCTCCTTGCAGAGCTTGGGTTTAACCTTGCCTACATTGGAAGTTTCCCCTTTCCCTCTCCGTCCCAGTGTAACCACACAAGACATGATCAGCGGCTTTGTGCATGTGTGCACCTGTGTGGGTGTGAGCGTGTCCGACAGGAGAACAGATCCTGACCCCCTCATGCCTTTGCTGAGCTGTGAGATGCTGCCTGCCTTGCCCAGCACTCCTTGGCAATTCACATCAGCTGTGCTCAAACATGAAGGGGAGGCAGGTTACAAGCCTGATGTAGGTGAGCTCCAGCAGTAGGAACAGGAGCTACAACTCTGACTAGGGACCCTCGCTTTCTTGATTCTGCGGTTACAGCTTGTACTGCCTGAAAGAGTGAGAGTCCTGATTTCTGGAGGATATGAGGGAGGGTGTTTTGCTTTTCCAGAAGAAACAGGGCTTCAAAACCCTTTAGTGTCTTCACTTGGGCATAGAGAATCACTAGGCACCTTTTTGGTCTGGGAGAGAAATACATATAAAATTTTATTTTATATATATATATATATGTATTTACACATACCTGCAAATGTGCATACGCATTGAAGTGATCAGCTATGGAAATTTATAATTTTTAATTTCTGCACCCTTAAGAAGATCTTAAGAGAGACACCAAAATTTTATCCTGCTGATTCAAGTTTATCTGGAGTTGTGACAAACTTAGTGACCATTCTTTATATCCAGACACCAAATATTTAAATATATTGCTGGCTGGGAATTTATATTTCTATGATGATTAAGAGGGTATTTTTTCCTACAGCGTTCACAGGGAAGTCGATAGAGTGTTGGAGGATTCCACAAACCAAATGTGTACATATCACCCAGTGTAAATAGGGGAATTTTTCTCTAATACCTAGAGTATGGTAACTGTGAATTTACCAGCATTTTAGCCATATTATTTAAAGAATATGATGCTTGATTTTCTTATATACTTGGATCTCATTGAAACACTGTAAGCACAGTTACTTAAAGCCATTTAACTTGTTACACAGGGAATGCACAGAGCAAGGTTTCACTGTACAGAACATTAAATTCTCCATTAAGTTAGGTTTGATATACTGCAAAGACCATTTTTGAGATTCGTATGCCCTTTTTATCATATGAGTTAAATTCTATTGCATGTAGAAGTGAAGTGAGTTGTGCATTTTTGAATATACTTTCTTGGGAAGCAAGAATGAAATTCATGCTGTTAAATAGCATACCAGTGCTCTCATTTGACTAAACAGTGCTAATTAGACACTATCAACAAGTTCAGCAACAGACCAGAATTGATCAGAAACTATCATATAATGAAGGGAATTTGACTCACCCGTTTAATTTGTGACATAGAAAAAATTCTTGTGCTTTTGCTCATGATCTTCCCATTTACATTTCTTTGGAGCTCTCTTTTTTTTTTCCTCTTCTTTTCCTCTCATTTTATTTTTTTTTTTAAGAAAAACATGCAAGGTTAGGCTGAATTCCAACAGGACTTAAGTCTAACACCTCTACCTTCAGCTGCAGAAGAGGCAATCAAACACACTGACAGCTGACTCCAGGGCCAGCCCCACTCAGCTGTGAGAGTCAGTGTTGGTGTTGCTGCAGGGGGAAGAGGAAGGACACAACATGGTTAGATCGCAAGAAAAAAAACCCTTGCCAATGAGGCAAAACACTCCAATGAGCATCACTTTTATCATTGCGTCAATCAGGGATAAACACTTACGGAGCATCTAGGCTACAATGGGCTATTTGGGATCTTTGAGATTTATTCTGAGGTTTATGAAACTGATAAAATCACTAGCTGCTGTAATAACTGAGCTTATTATGCCTCATTTCTTCATTTTATGGGTAGCTTAGGGCCTTTTTTTGATTTGTCTTCAAAACAACAATTTTCTTTCTCTAAGATAGGAGTGAATGTAATTACGTCCTTTGGCAACGGTTCACAGCTTCTGTTGAAAATGAAGCCCAGAATGTGGATTTATTCTCTGAGAATGTCTTGTCCTTTTACATGGTGAGAAGAAGTTAAATATGTATTTCAGCACAAAGATCACCATGGTCTTTATGTTTTTCATCTGTTTTGTTGGGCTGTGCATGCCAATTACATTGTGTTTGGGGAAAAATAATTTCTTTCATTTTCTGAACTATTCTGTTGTGTTTTGCTGTGAAGCCAGAACTTATCTTTATTTATTTTGTGTGAGCACAGTTAGTTACATATCTATCCAATGTTCTAGCAGCAAACCTGACTATTTTGTGTTCTCCATTGATGTTGTACAGGGACAAAAATGACATAATTTATTTTGAAAAACTTCTCTCTTAATATTTGGAGAAGGACAAGATTGAGGTCTTGAGGAGATAGAAATGGTAAGGTAATATTAGGAAATGTTATCCAGTCTTAGAAACCTTTCCTCATTACTGCTCTTTCACAGACTGCTAAACCTCACCTTCAAGAGATTAGCTGGGACAATGAAAAGAGCAATAGGATCCTGCTTTCAATGTCAACCAGGCTACTCCTATGACTGTAGAAACTCTTTACACCCCTAAAATCCATGGTCACCCGAAGGTAGGGGAAAATGCACATGTGTCATGACAAAGCTCCTATCCCTGACATCTCACCAGTTTGTTCATGACCTAATATGAAAGTGCAAACACTGGAGCTGGTACACAAGGTCCTTGGAAAGGACAACAGTGAACAGAGAAGGAAATGAGGAAAAGCTAAGGAGAAAACATCTCACCTAACCTTAGATGCCTATGAGTTAGAAGTCTAGACTGGGACTAATTACCCTGAGTTCCCATTATTCTCAGCTGAAAGGCACAAGAAATATATGTGACCACTCTCAGGCACCATGATGAGATGACTTGCCCTGGAGAGACCTGCTGCCCCCTTTCTCTAACAGAGAAATCCAGGGCAATGGCTCCATCTCAGGCGTTTGCGTTTATGACACCTGGGCTGATGTCTTCCATCCAGCTTTAGGGTGAACAATACTTCCTGATGTGTTTGTTTATTGTCTTTGTCATGGCCTAAGTCAGTGTATGCTTCATACTATTGCTCTCCAGAGAAAAATGGTTGATGAGTGTAGTCCCTTCAGCACTGGCTGTGTTTTGATTTGGGTCTCAGTTTCAAGCTGTGATCTACCTGCTAGACTGAACCTGAGCCACAGAGCCCTGGAGCACTGTGCAGGGGGAGATTTCTCATCAAACACGTCCATTGAAGGCTCAGCTTTATTTCTACTGTAAAATCAGCATTATACCTGCGATGCAAGGGCCAGCATGCCTCTTCATTGGTTCCCCCTGCCTATATTTGCCACAGTGAACAGTCTCCTTGTCTTGGATGCACCAGACCACTCACTGAGAAAACGGCTGACCATAGGTCTACTGATGATCTCTGCACTTCACTATTTCTTTGGATTCATGAACTTCACTGCAACAAGGGGTCACAGAGGACCAGGACAGGGGACTTGCCTTAAATCCCTAAGACCTCTTCTAGAGAACAGCTGGACCTCTTCATGCATGCATGGCGTACCAGGGACTTTGTGGCATGGAAAAATGGGTCTAGGGAACACAAACTGGCCTGCTGTGGCTTAATGTCTTTATCTCTAGGGCAGTGTCATGGGGCTCACTGGAAGAGTTCATTACTCGGTTTCTGAGCACGCAGAAACAGACATCTAGAGGAACACAAAGAACTGTTGATACTCTTACAAAAAAGATGAGTGGTATTATGATAAGAGCTCTGCCTCGTTGTAGTCCCTGTAGTCCCTGTTGATTTAACTAGTTGTTGAATACCCATTCCTTTACTTGAGTTGTGCAGAACAGTTTCTGCCACTGCCTTTGGCTCTGCTACATCCTCCTGGTGGTGGCTGCAGCTTGGGAGTGGGTGGGGTTATTCCCTCCTTCCCCATGAGATCCTCATCTCCTTGAAATGCTATGTGACTTACAAACAACAGTATATTGATCTTTTAGACTAAAAGAAAAAGAAGTCACTCTTGGAAAATCCATATCTAGAGCCAGATGTTCTGCACCCTGGGGAGCAGTCAGGCAGCCTGATGGCCTTCGGTGATACTGGAGAGGTATTCTGAGGGGAATACGCTGAGCCTAGGAGTGGTCCAGCCCCTGGCAAGGTTGCACAGTGGCATAGAGCAAGACTGCATGGACCTGAGTTTTCTGCAGATGTGCAGGTCTCTTCCAGGCCCTATTTTGAGACCTCCAACAACAAAGTATATTCTGATAATGTTAAGGAGGTCCTGGGTTGATTTATGTTCCCTGCTTATGTCCTTTGACTTTACAAAGGACGCGTAAAACTGGAGAGCATATTTTTAGATTTATGTAGATTGAGTCCTATACATTCCTGTCCATTTTCTTGCTTAGTTTCTCACCCTCATATTAGCAAATGCTGCTTTTAGGAAGAATCAAGCCTGGGAACTGTGAAGAAAACAAAATGAAAGAAATTTCTTTGCTCTATGTGATGCTAGTGCTGTATAAATGTACACACACTGCAAGTTTCACTGTAAATAACACCCAGTGTTGTGCATTTAATGAAACATTTAGATGTTCTGTCAGCTCTGTGTGTGAAATAGCCAGTTCCAGTCCCTTGGTTCCTTTTCTTCGTTTGAAACCTTTCTTCTTTTATTTTTTTTATTTGATCTGTGTCTGGTTGTCACTGGAAATTGCAGCTGTTTCAATGGACTTTGGTTTTGTTCTCTCCATCACATTAAAAAGCTGGAAGAAATAGAATGACTCTTACAGTGTTTGTATTTAATGGGCACTTTGAGTCCTTTTACAATGATTTTCATGGGTGACTTCATATTCTGACATTGTGGGGACTTCCTCTGATGTTTACTACATGTATGCCCTTGCTCTCTCAAACAATCCCATCCTAATTCAATCTCCCTCCTACCACCATTTTATTACACTGTGTACTTTCTACCTCTCTACATGAGACACTCTATAAGCTGAAAAATTTCCTGGTGGAGAAAGCATGAAATATTTTTAAGTGCCATGCAAAATTGGAAAGCTAAACTCTGCTTTGTAAGAAGAACCTGTGAAAAAAAACGTTTCTTCTAGTAGCTAGGTGAGCATTTGACCATAGCCTACATCTTTATGGACGCATTTCTAAGGTTGTGTGCTCTTTTATTTAATTTTATTTACAGCACTTTGAATAAACCTATCTATCCACACCATGCTTTCAGATCAGGCTAATAGAGACCCACACAACATCAACTGTGCGACAAAAGGGCTGATGGCATCAGCAGTGGAGGCTGGGTGGCAGTCTATGAGATTTCTTTCTTCAGCTCAGGTTCAGCTGGGTCCCATAGGACCAGCTCAGCTGGGGTCTTGGTGGATGAACTGAAGTCAGCAGCAGGCTGGGGAAAGTGGTAATGTCTGGTCCCAGAAGGGAACAGGTGAGGACTGGTCTCAGGTGGGAGATTCCAACTGTGAATTTTGCAAAGCTCTTGTCTGTCTGTGGAATACAGAGCTGGGGAGTCAATAGTCTGTAAGCCTCTAGTGTGTATTCTGCCTTTACATAAGGAACTGTGTATTAGCAAACACCATCAAATGCATTTTCTAGGAAGAGGGCTTTTAAATAAAGGTCAGAGATTTGCACTGAAAGCCTTGGAGGTGCTTTTGAATGATTCTTACTCCAGGCTAGTTGACATTCTGCATAAGGCTGAAATCTCAGGAGGAAAATCTCATATTTAAATGTACAGACAAGGTCACTGATAAAAACTGTTCATAACCTCCCCCAACTAATTTTAAAAGCAGGGCACAGGGAATTTAAGAATGGGATTATGTGATGTGGCTACCTGAGATAGCATAGGATAGACTGGATGATAAGAAAAATCTTTGTAAATCTGTGTTCCTGTTTTTCCTTATTGAAGATTCTATCTTGACCATCTCATGTTTCTCACTATATGGAATTTCTGGCACAGATTCTTGTCGCTGCCAAAAAATGACCCAGATTCCCTGGATGTGCAGGTTCACGCAAGCTGTCATAGAATATTATTTGGTGGAGGAAGAATGCTGGAAATGACAGCATTCTCAGAAGCCACTAAATCCAGCAATAGGTCTGAGTGATGCTTCTGAATACTGAAGTCACTTGATATTGGGAATATAATTTGAGTTAAATTATGTTAAGCTGGCTCATGATTTTATCAGTGCTCCTATATCTCAGATCCTGGTTTGGGGACTCTTAAAGTACAGGTCAAACTTGGCAATTTGAATTCACATTCATTGAAAAGTCAGGGGAAGAGCAACAACTTGGCCAGGCTGGGAAATGGAGTTTAGTTTTTTTTCCAGCTTGTGGCAGGAATTGCTGGTGTTTGAGCACCCTGCCAATGCACAAATACTGATAGGACTTTGTGGCTGATATTGAGTGAGTCTCTGTTTCTCGCATCAGTTTCTTGTACTCAGACCTGTATAAGACAGAAAAAACTAGCCAAAGATGATCCCACAGATTATTTTTTTTTAATATTGTCAACAGGAAAGGAAAATTAAATTAAGAACTTACAGCTGCCTTGATGCATGATCATGCAAATAGCTAGGGCTTGTGTATAAGTTTTAACATTTTAAGTGTATACAAATTTTACTGCATTAACGCATAAAATACTATTTGAGATAATTAGAAGTGAGACTTAAATTTCTTCTTCAGCATTTATTTTACCTATAAAAGTAGGTGTGTATCAATACCTACATAAATATATATGTGTATGTATGCATACATATAAAACTAAACTGTTAACACCTGACCTTACTGATTCTGCCTCAGCTTTTTCAGGCCAGAAAGTAGTCTCAATACGACCAGAAGATGGCAACAGTTGTACACAACAGACACTGCTGGGTCCTGCTCCCCAGCAACCTCAAAGCTGGAGCAGGCAGTGCCCAGGAGCAGGAATCCTGGCCACGACCTCAAGCAGAGTCAGGGTGCTGCAGCAGTGCCACCAGGTAAAGGTCACAGGGGTCTGACCTCCAGGGAAAGTCGGGGAAAAGGGGGTAAAAGAACAGGATTAGGCAGTTTAGAGAAGGAAATCCCCTGTCTATTGCCAAAGCTTTTGAAATGGGATCTGTGCAAACCTGAAGCAAAGCAAATATAATTATGGAGGAGAGAAATACGAGAGTTTGTGCTTCAGTAGACTAGTGCAATGGCTTTCAAGCTTTCTTAGCCTGCAACTCCTAAGCATTTTCCAGGGTACATGTAAACTTCTTCTTTTAATCTGCTGAGACTCCAGTCAGAGGAGAAAAGCTCTGAGCTGGCCAGTGCCTTCTCCACAGACCTAAGAACAGGTCAGCATAAGCAGTGACTCCTGGGGCAGCCTGCTGAGATGCTGTGGTGAATGGAGTTTGTAGACAAGATAATCATGGCAGGATGAGACCAGCATTGTCTCATGGATTCCTCCTTCTCCAGCCTCAAGAACAGACAGAACCTTAGGCAGTTAAAATATATGCTCTTAAAATGAGAAGCCTCACTCCAGAGTGGTTTCATGCATCCTTCCCACATTCCTGTATCGTGAGTGTAAGACAAGGGACAACATAAATATTTCCAAATGCTTTGCCTGTCACCTCAAAACAACCTGCAGGCACAGCTCCTCAATGCTGTCCTAGCATTGTTGGTAGGTGACTCAGATCAGAGGACTCAGTCTGCTGAAAATTAACCAAATAGCATGAATAAGCATTGCAGTTGTCCTTCTTCCAGCCTGTAGAAACTACGGAACCTAACCTGAGCTTTGAGATCTAATTAAATGGGGCTTTACCCCAGCCATATGAGCTTGCTCCCACCACAGCTGGATGCAGCTGCAGTCCACCATGGATTTTACATGGGTGGTTTCTCTCTGAGTAGCAAGAGTTTAGATTTCCTTGGAAAGCTTTTACTTCGCCATTGAAAATAAACAAAAGAGCTCTCCACTAAATACAAGCAGACCTAATTGCAAAGAGACCAAAACCAGACCTCAAGTGGCTTAATTCACTCTTTTGTAACCCTGGCTAAGAAAAGAGACTTACTCTAGGGTTCATATTTCTTTTCAGGGTTGCAACTTGTCTCCACGATGGAGTGCCACAGGCAGGACAACAGCTAGAGCATTGTCTGTGTCAGCTCTGAGGTTTCAGAAGAAATTTGTAATATTTCTCAAGAGGGAGCTGTTTCTTAGCCTTGAAATCTTCCTCTTCAGACTGGGAAAAGAATATTGTACTCAGCCTCTCAAAATACATCTTTGAATGATAAATTCAGTGCTTTTATCCCTTCTTATTCAAGACAAGGATAACAACTTTTAAGACTTCCCAGCAGCCTTGTTCCTCCTCTTAGACTCCTGACAACAAAATACTCTGCAGAAACCAGCCACGTACTGAGCCCTTAGGCCTATAAATATTTCAGAACAACTTTTGTACATCCCTCATTTGACCTTATCCAAAGAGACCATAAAGAGTTTGCAGCCTGTACTTGGCCCAGCTTGCAAAGTCACTTTGTCCCATTTTGTATCCCACCTGGAGGAGGACAGGAATAGTGTCACCTTTGTGTTGGTCTCCGGTGCAGATTTCTTGCTCTTTGTGTGGTTATCCTGCATTTGGGACCAAAGAGAACTTCTTTGATAGATTTTAGGAGGTTTTGATTTTGGGTTGCAAGGTACTATTCAATGTCCTGAAGAGCTGTTACTTTGCTGGCATTAGTCTTGGTACTGCACCATGACCCTCCTCCAGGTCAGTTAAAACAGCATTTTCTTTTAAGTAGTACAAATTTAACTCCAAATAACCAGTTTTCTGAGCTCCTTAGGGTCAAGGTTAAATATAAATCTTGTGTGGGAGAAATACTGGTTAAGGGTAAAAAAAGAAGTAACTCTGGGTGAATGCCTCACCCACTAAAGAAGAGCTCAAGGCTGAGGTTAAGTATATCGCTAAATCATGACCATGATTATTACAACCTTCTGGTGTCCACTGGGGATGAAATACTGCCTTAGATGCGGTTTAGAGACAGGATTTCACACTGATGGGGAAATCCAAATGGGAAAATGATGCAGGGAAATAGTAAAAAACAACCAAGCAAAAAAAAAAAAATCATTAAGCAATTGCAGTGTTTCCTGGTCACTCCACTTATAGCCCTGGGAGAAATTCTTGTCTGGAGATTTGGACATCCCAGTCAGTTCCTTGGTAATGCATAGATAACCTAAACAGACTAATGATAATTCTCCTGGGCTGCTCAATCAACAGCAGTTAGTAGATAAACATCTTATACCCTCTAAGAGAGAACATGCCAAAGTTTATAGCCACTGTTGCAGTAGCAAATAGTCTCACAGACAAAAGAATTTCCCAGCTCACACCCTCAACTTGTACGGGAGAATTTGTGGCTCTTTGCTGGAAATCTTTTTCATATGAGGAGGGTGTTTTGAAGAAATTCAAGAGGAGTAACTTTGAGACTGGCTCCACTCAGGCCCACGCTGTGGGGAAACTACTTGGAATACGTCAACAACCCTCAGTTTACTCCCTTTCATTTCTTAGGACTAGCGTAAGACTTGGAGGCAGGTTTGCATAGGGAATTTAAAGTGCTATTGTTTGGACTTTATCAGACAAATAGAACATATTTAGTCTCCAGGACAGTATTTGCCAGCACAGAATGCTGACCCCCTGCAAAAAAACCATAACAATCTCAAATAATTTCCAAGAATCACAAGTAACTTAGAGAAAAAGCTTGTATGCTTGACATAGTTGCTTCTGATGAAGTAGGCATGTGAGCTTAAACAGGATAGCTAGTCTTGAAATGCCTTCACCTGAATGGTTTTATGCTGTAAGAAGGATGCACTAAAGGAGGAGAAGTTGCCAAGATAATCAGAACATAATAATCCTCTTCTGACCGCAGGTATCCATTTGTTGTGAGGTATTGCAAAGGGCGTTTCCAATGGACTCCAGCTTCTCCCAGTACAACGCCAGTCAAGGTTCAAAGACAAAGACCTCAGCCCAATTCTGTGTCATGTATGCAAGCCCCAAACTAGCAGAAGTGTGGGTGACAGATTCTCTGAACGAAATCTCAGAAGAAAGACTTTCTGAACTAGAGCTCTAAAGTGACTCATGACGCAGCAAAATCTGGGAAAACCACCTTCTGTCTCTTTTTCTTTCTCTCTGTTTTGCCTCTTCATCTTCAGGAATGACTTTCCCAAGTACCCGCCCTCATTTGAAGCAGTTGGAATCTAGAGACATAATGCAAATGCAGTGTTGATTTTTAGGCAAGATTACATAAATCCAGTATTTTCAGTTACTGTAATCCTAGGAATTCCCTTGTCTGCAACCTCATAATCAAGAATAATTCCTTCAGTATTGAGAGTTTGTGGCAGGAAAGGATAAGGGCTGAGCTAATCACTTAGCATATCTCAGTCAGGATTTCCTCTTGCATAACAAGGAACTGGCACAAGGTGAAATCCAAAATTCTTTCATATTTTACCTTGTTTATACAACAGAGATTTCCACTGCAATGGCCCTGGTTTTCAAAGGGCACACCAGGCATTCTCATATAACTGCACGAAGCATTGAAGTTAATGTGGAAGAAAATCTCAGTCTTTCTTTTTGCCACACAGGGATCCTAATCTAGTTTGGTTTCTATCCTTGATCTGATTTAGGGGTAAAGCACTACAGTTTTCTGTCCTGAGCTGCTCTGTGGTTGTAGCTCTGAGCCATTAATTCTTCTGTTTGCCTTTTACTCTCTAACAAGAACCTGTTGCCTGACATTACACTTATGAGTAAAGTCCTTGGACAGGGTCTGATTAACTGGATTTCAAGATGAGACATGGGAGATGATGCTGTCAGTACCTATATTATCTCCTTGCATCTTTCTTACTACCTATCTTTGTAATCACTGCTCACAAGTGACTACTTTGTTTTCCTTTGGACATAATTTAGCTTTATTTATTGCCATTGTTGTTATTTCAATTTATAAAGGAAATTTTCAAGGTAACATGGGTGAAGGACTTTCAAGCATTTGATAATGACTTCTGCAAATCACAAAGAGAGATGTGCCTTCCAAATTGAGGCATAAGCGAAAGCAGGGCAAGGTGATGATGAGCATTAAAGTATAGGTGTCCTTTCAAGTCAAAGATTCATTCCAGATTGAGATTACCATGCAGTAAATAATGCGCCTGAGTCTTTGACAATAGGAAGCAAATTTACCCTGTTGCAAATACACTAATCACTAGTCTAAGTGACTCACATTATTAGCTGAGAATAGTTATTTTCTCTGAGGAAAATATAGACTTTCAAAGGAGATAACTTCTTAAATCACAGCAAATTTTAATTTAAATTCAAATTGTAGGAATACTACCCTATCTCTCTGTTATCTGAATGGTATGTTGTCATTATAGTGTTTTAAAGACAGCCCCAATCATTGAACTAAATACCTGCAGCCTAACACTTCGCAATTTCATTTTCTCCTTGTCAGGCTGTGTAATTGATATTCATACTGGAGGTAACAAAACAGAAAATGGGAAAGTGTTGATAACCATGCTATTACTGCCTCTTAAACTGCCTAAGAGATGGTGAAAAGTGGATGAGGTGAGGAACTGGTACTTTTATAATAGGGTATAAAACTATTTACATGGACTAAGCCTGAGTCGGTGTCTACTTAGATTGGGATAGATACATGATCTAATACTGGTATGTTACAACAACTCATGGGATCACATCTACTAGCAGAAAGCCCAGTCCCGCAAAGAGCCAAGTCCAGTGATTTCAACAAAATGGCAAGAGGAGTGAAAGCCCAGCAGGCTCCACAGCTTGGGGCAGCACCAGAAGCTCTGGAGATGACCCAGTGGGGATGTAGGATACTGTTCCAACAAGGATTTGAAGGCCCTTGTGCCTCACTTACTGATAAAATATTTACCAGAGTATGATTAATACACTTGTCATCAAACGCTCACTAGTGGAAGAGAATCAGATGGATCCACCCACTTGGCAACACTGATTGAATAATAATTTTATTTGAATTCCAGGGATGCTTTTGCAAATGTAGAGTGGGAATCACCTTTTCAGTGTTGTATGAAATGTTTATTTTTAGTATGAGATCAGAACTAATTTTTCAGGAATTTCCTGGTTTTAATCCTTTCAGTTTGAAAAATAATCCATAAAACATTAAGAAAGGCTGAGAGAATGTAACAAGGATGGGAAAGCTGTGAGCTGTTGCTGATGTCCCATGTTGATCACTGTTTCCGATGTCCCATGTTGATTGCTGTTTTCATTCTCAGTGTAAGAAAAATTCAGACAGGAGAAAGCAAATGCAATGCAGCCTCCAAACAAAATACGCAAATGCAAATCAGCATATAATAGTAGCAGTGACCCAGGGGCAAGCACTTGCTACAGACTAGAGGCTTTCAGAATATCAGATGAGATTTAAAATCAAAGCCTCAGAGGCCTGAGCTCTTCTTGTCAATAATGGAGTAATGAAACAAATAGACACACTGTGTATATTCTGGGAAGATGTCAGAAAAATACCAAAATCCTGGCTGTATTTTTGTGTGCAGCACAATATACCGAGTCACTCTAAGAAGTGAGCTTTTGTTTCTTTGAAAACATGCCCCACACTGAAACACACCCTTGTATTTATACACAGATGAAATTAGACTTAATGCAACATATATATTATATAAATGGGCTCTGGTAACTCTCATAGTCAGATGTGATTTAGAAATGCAGATTACTCTTATTATTAATAACTGTGATCATGACCAGCCAGGGTTTATAACCCAGGACACACTAGTTCTGGCAAGTCTATTATTAATGTATGTGTCCTGATCATTATCTTATAAAACAGCCAACCAAAGTGCTATACTGCATGTAGGAAATCATCCTCTCTGTGCTGCTAAGTGAACTGAACACATAGGTACCATTAGTCCTCCATTATGTACTCTTCCAAGTACAATTAAGTGCAGACAGGGTTTAAAACTGGGGCCTGTTGTTTTTCCCAAGTGCATGATGTAGGTGGAGTTGGTTTATTACGCCCATTTCAGATCTTGGTTTAAAAAAAAAAATTGCTAAATGGTCTCATTAAAACCTCATAGAGGAAATGTATTCATCCTACTGAAATATTTTTGGGCTCTTCCAAAACCGGTAATCAGAGTCTGAAGACAGTCATCTGCCTTGTTAATGGACCACAGTTACATGTGTAATTGATTAATTAAGGAAAGAAAATCACTGCTGAGACCAAGGGAGGAATCCACAACTTCAGCAGGCATTGAAGGGAAATAGCAGCTCCTCCTGGGCAAAGCAACTGAGTTTGTTTCAGGTATTTACGTTCCCTTTATGCTGTTCTGTCTTTCCTATACGGGTTCCTATTTGGTTTACTGAGTAGGTAAAAATACAGGGGAAATGAGAAACACTCCAGCTTTCCTTTTTCAGCTGGCAGAAGGAGCATAGCTAGACTGGGGTTTAGCACGTGTGTGTTTATTTCCATGTAGTCACTCATTGGCTTTGTGCATGTGTAAAGAGGCAATGGAGGCAATTCAAACAAATGAGCTCTTTGCCAAGCTTTGGATGAGTGTGGTTACGTCTGCTGTTCTTTGCAAGCTCTCTTGTCATGATTTACCTCCTGTGGAGGTTCTGCCTCCTGCCCTACTGCTTGTTTCACCAGTTCAGAGCTTCACTGGTGTCTTGTAGGAAAGCTGTTTTATAGGGCCTTGGCTGAGGAGAGATTTCACACATAGGGAGAGCCAATCATAAATATCTTAGCAGATATTTTGACCAGGGGAAGCAGTGTAAAATAGTCTCTGGTGAACCCATTGTGAGTATATTGTTAGGCAGATGAATTGAGCTCCATGGAAGCTCTTTGAATGCACATGACTTCTTGAGGAGTAAAAAGAAGTGGGGCACTGAAGGATGCCATCTGCAGATGGTATGGCAAGTGCTAGTGTCTTTCTGCCTTCATGTAATACTTGACCTGAGAAACTCCTTGCACTTCAAAAGGACTTTCTGGTGTTTTCAGTGACATGGGTACTAGTGGCTGCATGTAAGAGAAAAGAAAAAGTAGGCTTAAATGTTCTCCATCACAAAGTCTATTGCTTCCCTATAGCTCTTGCACATCTTCTCTTCTGGGTGTGTTATCTTGATCTTGCACAAAGCTCCAGACAGATTCGAAAATCAAGCAGAGTTACAGAGAGCCACAGAGTGCAGAAAATTGGTGAAGAGCCTTAAACCTATCTGAAGATAAACACTCTGAGGCCTCTAACGGCTGAACCGTTGGCTGTTCAGCCAGGCAGTCCAACCAAAGCCAGATTTTAACAGTTCAGACGCTGAGCTGTTCAGCTTGCTCACTTTATCTGCCCATTAGACACCTCCCATTAGGTATCACCATTCCATTTCTGCGATGGTCAATGAACTTCCAGAGAACAGACAGCTCTTACGAACACCACAGGCAAATTTTCTTCAGACTAAAAATAGGCAGTTTTAGTTATTTCATATTCTTGATGAACTATAGACTGCAGGTACAGTTTTGGAGTCCTCACGCACTACATTTTGGCATAGACCCTTTCATAGCCAGCCCATTCTATATCCTCCAGGAGGTTATTTCTGCTGTTGTTGATGTGCAAATGAACTGTTTTAAGTTAGTGATGAGTTACCTCAGCTGGTGATGAGTGAGAAGAGTAACTGAAATACTAAATGGTTTCTACTCAAATAGTCTCATTAGATGCTGATTTTCAAGTGTTGGAAATCATAGGCAAGCAGCTATGAAGCAGCATCCCTATGTACCTTTTTTGTAACATGTAAATTTAGCTTTTAGGCAGACAAAATTAAATACATCAAGCTGTCTGGGGTTTATGGCAGCTGTGAGCAATTGCTGTCTTGAAAACTCTAAAAGCAGCACTTTTGTGCATTTATTCCTCAGAGCTTTTGTGACTTTTTGAGAGCAAATTGAACCTTCTTTTCTCAGCTTTCTTGAACTTTTGCTTTTGAGTGTCAAAGATCTGAAGTCAGGTACATTTCCTTAACTGCACCTTATGGCATTTGCCCCTAACTGCTACGAACAACTGTAATAAGCAGCTTTTTGGAGGTCATCTAGGTCTACATTGCTGTCTGGTGCCATATAAAGATTTGACAAGGCACTACTCATCTGGGGTGAATTTTAAGCACATCTTTAAGTGTACCGGTATCAGTGGGGCTTACAATGAGTTTTAAACGTTTCACTGAGTAAGGATGGATTTAAGCAGGTGCTTATTGTTAAGCATGCACATAAGCACCTGACTGATTCAGGACCTAAGAGAGATAAATGGAGAGAGTTACAGAGCAGCTGGTATCTTTGCTTTTCTATCAGTGCAATTTGCATTCATTGAACAGGTGAAAAGGGAAAAAACAGATTAATTTAAAGAAGTAAGGGAGACAAATAGGTGTTGGCTGGGTCACGGGTGTTTTCAGACTGACTCCATCTGGCAGATCCCCTTGTAAGGATACGTCCTTTGTTTGTGAGTGGCAGTTTATCTTATGGTTACGAATGATGGCCTAACAGAAAGATCATCAGGATAAGTACAATCTTATTCATAGTCCATAAACTAGCAGAGGAGAAGCTTCTGGTCTTCTGATTTATGTCAGCTTTGACAGCAAGCCAGGAAACTTGTTATTATGGAACAACTTTGTATGTATGTGCATGCACGTGTGTCTCTGTGTATGCAAAACCTGTCATTGTCAGACACAATAATGGCATTTTATTGGAAAGAAATTAAACTTCCCTTGTCTTTTGGGGTTATGATTCATCTTGGAGAGGCAAAGCTGAGGGACCTGCTGCCACCCCAGCTTCACTGATTTATGCTTTAAAGTTATTTTGTTGTAGATTTTGTTTTCTTACACATTCAAATGATAACATGGTTGAGAAGGGACAGCACAACAATAATATCCAGAAATCCTGAGTTTTCTTAAGGATAATATAGTTCGTCAGTTGTTTGTTCTCTCTCAAGTATTTTGACTTCCCTCTTGCATTTCCATTTTACCTATAAAATGGAAAGAGTGATATTTCTCTACCTACCTAAGAGACCCCAAAGAATCATGGAGTGGTTTGAGTTGGAAGGGATCCTCAAAGATCATCTAGTCCAACTCCCTTTCTATGATCAGAGACAACCTCCACTAGACTTGGTTGCTTTAAAAGCCCTCTAACCTGGTTTTGATGACTTCCAGTGATAGGGCATCTACAATTCTGAGAAACCTATTCTGATGTGACACATAAGTGCAGTTATGTGGTTTTCCTGTTAAACCAGGATTGCAATAGTGGCTCTATTGAACTGTCCCTTCCCTCTTCTCTCGATGGGAATTTATTTCACACATACATCTCTGAGTTCATGTTCTCATCTATTAGGAGTATTTAGCCCTATCATAGTATCCCAACAAATTCAAATTTCATTCAGGCTTGTGAAGATAAGGATACTGCAGAAGTAAAATAAATGTGTAGTATATGTTTCATTTAATGGATGATGAAAAGCTAAAGTGTTGTAAATGCTAATTTTCTACCACTGAGACTAGCAATGGGATTTAGGGGCAGGAAGGACTGGAGCTCCTGAGTTAGCTGATTTTCTTGCCGGTTTCTCCATTTTTCCAGTTGAAGGCCTGAAGTTTGTATTAGTTGGTTTAAATAGTCTGTAAGGCACAGCAGACAGCCAGTAGGACAGCTAGTTAAAATGAGCAGTCTGTAAAGACTCAAATTTTGCCTCCATCCAACAAGACAATAAAGGTGCATAGAAGTGCTTGGGACTGAAGACTAAATCAAGAGAAAACAGAAAAGAGGATAAGAAAACAATGAAGTGATAGCAGCGAACATGACAGGCAGAACAGCCTCTGCAGTCTCGATTTGCAGAGGGTAATCATGGCAAACTTGTAGTTCACCCTTATGCAATTTAGATTTGCTACAACAGACGTAGTCTATGGTTTCTTCGGAGGTTTTCCAGCCTTCAAAGAGCAGCCTGGTAGCAACTCACATGCATTTGATACAGCATGGGAATGTCTGAGTGTCAGGGAAAAGAGAGCATGAATCCTAGGCTAAACGTGAGAGAGATGCATTTGGCGAGCACAAACACAGCTGCTGTAGCTTTCCTGCACTTTCTGTAGCTTTCCTGTGCTTTCTGTAGCATGTCTCCTTTCAGACCTCCTATGGAGGTAAATGCAGAGGCTTTCTGGCATTAACTTGCCTCATGCAGAATTTTTCAAAATTACAAACAAGTGCCGAACCATTTTACAGCCCTGGCCATCTTGGCTACGTAGAAAAGAATCTCTAATCTTTGTCAGGACTTTGTTTAGCTTCTAAAATAACAGAAAACTGCCTCCTTTGTGGTCTTGACACTGTTCAGTAGATCTAGGGGTAACATCCACCCAAACTCAATCTACACACAGGGGTTTCCCTGAAGACTCCCTTTATTGTCCGACTCTTCATCTGCTGCCATCGTGGGATTATAAAGTATTTGTATGGCGATGGTAACCATCAAAAGCAGAGAGTACATGAAATACTCAATGTTGTAATTACTGCAGTAAAATGCAGTTAAGTGCCCAATTCCCCTCTAAGCACTTCCTTTCCTCATTGCACTTTCCTTAACATTCTGCAAAGCACAGCAAATTGACAGCTGAAAAGGTTAGATCATAATAATGTCCCCCTGAAGATAATTGTAAAGCAGTTGGTCACTTTAAGGTAGCTACCTGGGCTCAAGCATGGGCTGTTGCCTATTGCAAATATTCTTTTTTTATTCTTACTCAAACTCATGAAGTGCTAGATGACATACTTAGCTTCGCTAAATGAGTATCATTGAATATCAACTTTTTTCTACCTTTCCTTTCACTATGTCCCTCCCAGAGTCATGATACATAAGGATGGATTATTATTTTGCAAGTATAAACCAGAGAAAAATATTTTAGAAGATGATGTCTTTTTCAAAAATTTTTACCTGAATTGTGCTTCTGCAGAGGACTTTGGGCTAGGAACTATCAGTGAGCACATGCAGAGGAATGGGGTTTTTGTATGTTCCTCTCTCCTGTGAAATGTGCAGAAGTCATTGCTGAGATGCACACAAGGAGAGCTGGTCCCACTGACAGAAAGGCTGCCTCCCTCTGGGCTCACTGCTGCTCCTTCGAGGTTATGATGCCAAAATGAGTTCCCAGCAATGGATCAGAAGTAAAATGCTTGCATGTCAGGAAATGTGTCATTATATTTCACTTGTCAGCTTTAACTCTGATGCTGGTGCTACTGCCTTAAAAAAGCTTTCCTACTTTTTGCCATTGCTTTATTATTCTACAGTCAACAGATCTCAAACAGCAGTCTGACCTTCAGGGATCATAATCACCACTGCCACACCAAAATCAATGAAACGTTACTGGTTTACTCCACTGGAGGTTTGAGTTCTCTCTTCCATTTGTCCCAAACCAGCCAAGACTTTGGGATTCTGTATCCATCCTGAACTGCAGTGTGTTGTCAGTGTCTGATGTCTGAAGTCTAGTGCATCCAGAGCTTTGCAAACCAAGCCCCTGAAGAGGTACACTCATCTGACAAATGTAATATTTGGTATGTGCTATAACAGAGACACTAGAACAGACTGACCGCTTAGGCAGAGAAAATATAAGAGATTGTGTTCAATGTACTGTATACAGGAGTCCCCTTTTCAGCATATATCCTATTAAATTAACTGGAAATGAGTGTTCATCAGTCTTTAAGGGAAAGAGCCTGAAGCCTTTCTTTTCTCTTCACATCAGGCATTCATCAGGCCTTTGCTCATACTGCTCATGACTATATTTGCTTACAAAAAAGGTCAGAAAACAGGTCTGCAAAGACAAGTTGGATTTCCAAGAGCCAAATCAATAGGTAGGATTTTTTCAGTAAAATGATGGTCAAATTCATCAGGTCAGTCCTACTCTTTTCACACAGACAGTGCTGTTTGGAGACTTCAAATGCGTTATTAGTTTTCTCTAGAAGCATGAAGGATCAACTCAGAGTCAAGGTAAAGTTATCTTATTTTTGCATGCCTAAAACCTTCTCTTCTTACTACAGGCATCCTCGTCATGAAAATTGATACTGATGACTGTGGAGTATTCTTCCAGATTTTGGCAAAGAGCTAAGGATTTGTTTTAGGGGAAATGTTTGGCTTCAAAAACACTTTTGAAAGCTTCTTGATAATTGTGGCGGAGGATGAGTATCTCCTCTGCTTTGGTGACAAGATTATGGGTATATCTAGAGCCATTTGCTTATAAATAGGAAGATAAAGCCTAGGTGTGGCTTTGTTAAAGTGTCTTATTTTAGTGCCTCTTGTTATATGATACTATACTGTACATAACAACACTTGGAACGAAACAGATGGCTTTTGTCATAAAATTCTCCTCTGAGATAGGTGAATCTGAGACAGATGAATCTCACCTACACTCTTTGCTGTTGAATATGTGTGATGGGTTTGATTTTAGACCCTCCTTAATAGCCAGGTTGTGGCTGAGAAAGAACTACATCTCCCAGTATTCCATGCGATTTTCTACGTAAATCTGAAGTATAAATCAGGGAGTCAGACACTCCTCTGGGGCTCTCTTCCCATGTGGGAAAGGTCTGGTGCTGCTGTCGGTCTGCTGGTGTGTGGGAGTCAGGCCCAGTGAAGTCTTGTGGACTCCAGTGAAGCCTTGTGGAGAGAGCGGCGTGGAATGCCGGGTGGTTGATTAATGAAGTCCTCCTATCTAAAAGGAGAGTAAGATTTTCTCTTGTTAGCTTTTATTGATCTGTTTCTGGATTCTTAATTTCCCTTCGTGGCAGGGGGAGGTTTCTTTTGGGGGTCTCTTATCCTGTGTATATGGTATTTTAGTTGCATATAAGTGTTAATACATGAGTATATAATCATACAGCATTGGTCTGCTTGTTTTCAGCATTCCAGTCTTTCTTTCCTCCTACCTTTCCCTTGGGCTCGTACAGGAGGGTGGGGGGAGAAGGAAAGACTTCACTACTGTGAGGTTTGGGTGTTTGACAGGTGGGTTTCACTCAAACCATCACAATATGGTGCCACAGTCGTTCTGTAGAAAGCAGCTCAGTCCTCATACTTTCCTTCTCCAATCTGAATTTCTAAAACAGATTAAAAGCAAGCTCCTGAACCCAGGCTCAGGAGAGAAGTTCAGTGCTTCACTCGCAATCTGCACATCTCCAGTTTGAGGAAGATGAGCCATCACACAAGCCCCATGGCAGATGACACCTCCTGTGGTTATGCCAACATAAAGGGGTTGGTTTTGTGCCTTGTAAAGCTTTTCCAAGTAATAAATGGTGCTTTTCTCTCTCCTATATCCATCAAAACCTCTTAATGAATTTGATTGCACTCTGAAAGTGCACCCCTGCCATAGGAGTGAATTAATACCAAGAGGAAAATTCAGTTTTCCATTCATTCACATCAGGTTTTTTTTCATTTGTCACATTATTTCCTCAGCTTTAAAATCCTTAATGATCTGGGTGTAAGCTACTGATTAATGTTATAAACTTTCACCATTCATCTATGCACTCATATAAAGCATGGAGAATGCAAGGCAAAATCACTCCATCTTCAGAGCTTCTTTATCCTACCCTTTAGCCTCTGTGGTGACCTGCACAAACAGATGTACTTTGTGGGATGTCATGGGTGAGTTAACAAGTCTGAGAGATTTCAAGTGCAAGTTTGTCACAAAGCTGAAGGAGGAACACTGTACTGCCAACTCCTGCACTCGAAGTGAGGATGATCTAGCCCAGTTTCCTTTAGCAAATGCTGTCCTGGTGATACAGCATAAGGAAAGTTGGCTTTTGAGCTGAATATTTGCTCTGAAGACCCACAGAGCATTCAGGGCAACCTTGAAATCTTTCCTCAGCAAATCCTCTAGCAAATGCATATTTACATTAGCTTTTGCAATGGCTTTTTCTTCTCACCGACTTCTTGCATGCAGGAAATCTGTCTAAATGTTTGCAAAAATCAAAACTAAGGGAATGCAAACACCAAACCAAACCCACCTTCCTCCAAGGGAAGGGAACAGCATTTTCTAACCTCCAGCCAGTAGCAATGTGTAAAAGATATGCAACAGCCCAAATTTTCACCCATCTTCTTCATAGCTAATACTCAACAACTCTATGACTTTGAGGTACTACAGGCCATCTTATTGTTGGGCTATACTGACTTGATGGGAAAGAAAACTGAAAGGCAGTGATAGTTGGACCCTTTATTAGATGCCTCATTGTTAAGCAGCCCTGACTTGCTTAACTACTGTAGATTATACTTTTGCTGTCACACTGACTAATGGGCACTGCACCCATTATTTTCCTTTTAAACTAAATCCTAATTCAAGTCTCCATAGATGACTAAATGTATTAATTTATTTTATTGCAGTACTCAGTCCTCAGTAAAATGTCAGTGGTAAAGTGGGATTTTATTTTTTAATGCTCTCTGACAGCAATATTCTGGTCACGTGCTGTACACATGCATCCTGGGGAAATTAATTATTATTATTTTATTATTATTACCTTTTAACACTTGTACGGTGGTTTATATCTTCAAAGCACTTTGCAAAGATTTAGCTAATTAATTAAAGTGCATTTCATGCAAACTGTTTCATTTCTCTCTGAATTTACAATCAGCCCTCCTTTATGGGCAAATTATGTCACATATAAACTAAAATAAAATAAAAGCTGGTTGGAGCTAGGAGCAGTAGCTTGTGTGGAGCAGTGGGAGGTAGGGAGTAATGATGACTCTGCAGCTGTCACCCTTGGCTGGGGTCCTGGTGGCTGTTACACAGCCCTTAACACCATAAGACCCACAGCTGACAACGAGATGCACACCCGGCACAAGATCTAGAGACAACCCAGTAACCTTACTTCAGAATAGGGTTTTTGGAAGTGTTGACGGCTGCCTGTTGTTAACAGTGTCCCTCCGTCCTGTTTTTATCACGGGATTGACAGCAGTTATTTCAGCCTCACCCCTAGTCAGTGTGATGGCAGTGACATCTTCTAAACGCCTCTGTCCTGGAGACAAAGATAAAATTCATCACAAAGAATTTTTAACCCTTGTTCAATGAGGCTTGAAAGACACTGAGTGTGAGTGACTAAATGGGAACATTGCTTTTGACAATGTGGCATTAGGGAACCTGTGGCTTCTCGGTCAGCCTTTTCCAGCGCCACATGAGAGGCCTGGCTCTCCCTGCCAGCCCGTCTGTCTCCTACATCCAGCCGTTAAAGGCAGAAACTTGTTCAGCCATTTGGATGAGCAGAGGAAAAACAGTCCTCACTGTGCTCAGAAATGCTTTTGCTGGCTAACAAAGGATCAGTTCTCATTGCCTCCAGAAGAAGAATTTCTAATGACTTTGAAATTGGGTGTAATCCCCAGAAGCAGCAAATACAATTGAGTAGGTCCAAAAGGGCCCTAAAATTGAGATGCTCCTGCTGTCTTATATAGATCAGAGTAGAAACACCACTCAGCAGTCTAGGCTGAGGACATCTTGGTTTAACTGGCATTATGCTTCAGCACAGGCTGCTAGAAACTAAACACACATAATACATATATGTATATTATATATACATCTGCCAGGGGAGGTTTAGACTGGACATTAGGAAAAAAATTTTCACAGAAAGGGTCATTGGGCACTGGAACAGGCTGCCCAGGGAGGTGGTTGATTCACCTTCCCTGGAGGTGTTTAAGGCACGGGTGGATGAGGTGCTGAGGGGCATGGTTTAGTGATTGATAGGAATGGTTGGACTCGATGATCCAGTGGGTCTTTTCCAACCTAGTGATTCTATGATACAAGGTGTTACACATGGAAAACAAGAGGTCTGGACAATCATCACATCAAAAGAGAAGTTATCAGAGGGACCAAAAGAAAGTTGAACAAGCTAGATGATCACTAGATTTGTGTGCAGTTTGGGAGAAAATACTAATAACAACAATTGTAAAAAAAGAATCTTTTTGAACACAAGATACAAGCATTTAAACAGGAAGGGAAATTAAAGTAGAAGAATAATTCAGTGTCATAGGTGTTGTCTTCCATGGTCTTTAAAACAAGACTGGATGCTCTACCAGAAGTTTTGCATTAGCCAAACAGCAGTTTGCCTACTCAGTTTAGCCTAACTGAATGAGGTTTAGAGATGTCTATGAGTCTATGGTTCTATGTCTGACATCTAGACAGAAACCTAACATGAATATCTAATGATTTCTCTTGCCCCTGAACTCCACAAAAAAAGCATAGCATAGGACGCTTCTCATTTAGAAACTAAAAAAAAAAAAAAATTCTCCAAGGATATTTTTAAGAACATGCCCAGACTTTGAAGGAAAACATAGATATGTCTTCAACATTTTTCCCCTCAGTAAAAATGGATGTTCTTTTAAAAAAAGTAGGTTTTAATGAAAAAATGATTCCTGTAAGAATCTGTACAGTCACAGTAACCTATGAAGCATGGCAAATTGTGTCTATAATATTTTAAAGTTCAGCCACTTCTCTTCTTGTACTAGTGTTATTGGGCTATATGATCACACCTAGAAAAATTGTGGCTGGTAGTAATTTAACTATTTCCCCAGGTCTATGAGAGTCCTGATGTTTCACTTAAGTGAAAGCAGAAGCCACTTTATACCCCTGTGAAGGTGAGATAGCTGGTTTTTTCTTTACAACCTGTTGAACGTGTATAAGATCTAAGAGCAGAGAATGAGGGCAAACAAGAATTCAAAAAGCAAATACACCATGAACTGGTTGTTTTCAGTTCTAACACACACATCATAATGTTAAATTCTAGTGCACATTTTCTTCAAAGCAAAGAGGTGAAAGCTGGCTATGAATAGGCATTTTCTGCATCATGGCTGCATTCTAAAGGCAAGCCTCCTCCTCCTTCTAATGATACCCTTTGGTTCTTTAGTTTTTATCTATGTTAGTTTTCCGCTTTGATGAGCATTCCTAAATTGTTGCTTATTATTGTAATATCAGTTCTTTGCAGAACACTTCAAGGAAGATGTTTTAAAATACAATGCGTAGATACTGCTGTAAATACTACTGATAATCTCTACCACACCTTCAAGTGCTTTCCCAGGCTGGGAAGTGAGATAAACCCAATGCTCCTGCAAAAGAAGGAATTCAGAGTTTCTCCTGTCTGGATATTTTCAAGCATGGAAAAGTCTATGACCAAACTTTTATGTCTGCATAGGACAAAGCAGAAGTCCCCAGTCTGAGATCTAAACTGACTCCAAGAATCACACAGAACCTTAAGTCCTGGAAAACAACAGCAACTCTAAGGCAAATGGAAGTTAAAGTCTCTCTGTAGAGCTGTACAATTTGGAAGGATTTCCTGTGCAGCGCATGAGGTGTGAGAGCAATTTATCCATCTTCAGCTGTACTGACAACTAAGCATCTAATCCTTGTAGGTGAACAGCTCAGTGGCACCAAACATCCATCCACTGGCTGTTGTCATCCGGACCATTTATATGTGCAAACCATGGCCCAAAATGAATTTTCTTTCCCCCTCCCCCTCTTACCAGAACAGCCAGCAGAATTAGTCATGAAAGAAATTTCTCGTCAATAAAGTTTATACTTGGCTGCTGGGTGCTGGGCTTTCAAGATCTGGCCCCCAGTGGATTCCTTTCCTAAGCACAGGAGGAAAAGCTATGCATGGATTATCTCTTGGCAAACACTGGTTTTAGCTAGAGAAATCAAAGGGGAACATATTTAAGAAATTATTTGCTTCTCCCCTCCATGCCTGGCTGCTTTCTTGCATTCCTGAGGTGCAATTTCTATAGCTGATCTTCAATTTTCAGCTCTGCGCCACCTCTCTGAACTATAAATTGAATTCAGTGTGATAGAATCACTGAAGAGATTGACCCATCAAAATTCAAATCTTGCTCTGTGTTCATGTTTTATCCTGCTTGTGTGTTTAGGGGTAGCTCAGTAGTCAACATTTTCAGGTTGTTAAACTGTAGTCCAGAGGATTCTTGCTCCTACCCTTCCTTTTCCAACTTCTTAACTAGAGTCCAGCGATGTTATTTATTGCCAATGCTATTCCATTAGAAAAATTATCCTAATGAATAGGCGTTTTTTTCCAAAAACCACATCTTCCCAAACCATTACCCAAAAGGGCCAGCTCTGCAGACCTGAGGTTGCAGCAGGTTTAGAGGGGCAGATCTAGGTAGAGATGGAAGCAGCAATATGATCTTCTACTTTGTCTCCATCCCTTCACCTGCTTTTAGGTTTTCTTGAGCGCTCGATTGAACATTGCCTTGTTCATGTTTAACCCCTCTTTCACTGACAGGAGGCAGTAAATGAAGATTTCAGTGGCCCACACTCTGCTTTTCTGTAACGAAAGATGTTACATGGGAACAGTCTTCAGTGACTGATGCCGTGGTTGGCTGTGATCACCTTTACAGTTGTGTCTATGAAGGCATCCTTTGAAAAGGAGACTTTGTAAATCATTCAGTCATCACCATCTTGACAGTGCTCAAACATTCTGACCACAGGGCAGGAGCACAGCAGCTCACGCTGTGCAGAATATCTTTATTTAGAAGGTTGTTTTCTTTTCTTAAGGCTGCGAATATTCTGTAAGATTTCAACAGCCAAAGAACTGTTTGTTCTTAGGCAGAATTTTTTGACCAGAGAATCTGGCAAGTACATTTGAAAGGTTTAATTTCAGTCACTCTTTGATTGTTTGTTTAAGCTCTGATCTTCTCCAGGTTTTGAAGTCACTTCTTCCCTGGGTTTGGTAAAGGCTGATGTCTTGCATCCTTCAGAAACTCCCAGTGAAGCTCAAAATGTACCTTCCTTTTCAATCCAAAGCAAAGTTTGTGTCTTTCTGTACTCAGCTGCTTCCTGCATTATTGAAAGCAGGTTTGTTGCTTAGCTTGGACTCCCAGACTGGCTGCCTTCCCTCCTCCAGCACATGGTGAGTGCAAGCACAGTGCTTTCAGGGCTGGCACGAACAGGCTTCCTGGCAGGACTTCTTGGTGAGAGATTAGGGAGAAAAGCCACATGAATTTATTAAACCTCTTTCCTGCCATTTTGTATCTGGTGTGTGGATTAGTCTGTGTTTAAGAGTCTGGATTGTAGCTTTTCCCATTGTTGGGATGCTAATAATAGCTCTGTCTTCTGCTGATTCTCTGGTGTCTAACAGGGAATGTGGGTTCAGCCCTAGTATCAGCCTGAATATAAATACAGATGCTTTTTTCTTGTTGGCCTATTTCCTCTTGAGAACTTAATATCTTCCAAAGTATTTGCATATGTGGTTCATCTCAGCCAGTGAAAATCACAGTTTGCAGGGAGCATTAGGAAGAGACAGACAATCACATATATAGCATGGATCACTTAAACCTCATTTTCCCAGGTATGCTGGCTAGAAGCCATCTTCCTTTGGCTGCAGATTCATCCAGGCCTGCAAGAGTTATGTTAATCAAGACTTTGTCATCTCCATTATATTCAGTGACATCTTCTGCTCTCTTATCTATAAGCTACAGTAACCCATCAGTCACTGCCCTTTTCCACCCCAGCTGTGGTGAGGGAGGGCTGCACTTAAACTGCCTCACTTCTGTCCATCTGAAATCAGATCTTCCAACTCACTGTCCCTGTAAAAAGAAAAGAGCAAGAATTCTTGGGTCTCTTTTCCTTTGGCCTATGTTTTTAATTCCTTCTTAAAACAGCAGTAAATCCCACCCTCCTCAGCTCCCCCCCCCCCCAGCCCCAGAGAAGCAGGACACTGTTAATTAATTCTAATAAACATCAGACATCTAGCTCTTCTCTCTCTACAGTGGGACAGAGGTTACGTTTATTGCCATAATTTTACTTCTATTACATTATTTCCCCACAGCCAAATTAAATCTCTGTCCTCTGTTTCAATTGATTTTTCCTTTCTTGCTCTCTTTTTAAACTGAATAAGTTTACGTAAATGTAAAAGTAAGAAGACAGGGTCTTGGAGCCAACACATCAGCTGTCTAATGTGGCCCAGGCTGTTGGAAATCAATAGTAGTATATTTTAATTTATATTTTCATAATTCATTTTGTTCCCCCTCCCTTTTTTCTCCCTAACCCTGAAATCTGAGCCTTATTTAAATGTCACTGGGTCCTGGGAGGCTTGGCTCGAGCTGCCAGGACCATTGGACCATTCATTTGATGCAAAAGCCGTGAAAGACTCAGGTTTATGTCACGGAAGCAATATTTCTTACATTAGCTATTTATGGGTTTACATATCTCTGCATTTCTTAACAGTAAATAAAATAACAAGCACCAAAAGCCTGGCAGTGTGACAGGGACCTTTCTAGGATGCAGAACAAAGACAAAATTAAAATCAGAGAGTGTAAATAAATCTGGACATGGCTTCTGACACTTGCATGGGTAATTGCTGCACTCTGTGCTTTGCAGTCATCATTATATCTGTGTGGGGTCAGAGGGAGTAGATATTCTCCAGAGAGAAAGGGGTACTTGCTGTAAAGACAGACAAGCCTTGAGCAGGAATCTGGCATGGGCAATAACCCAGGGATAAGACGGGAAATAGGTGAAGGTCTAATGGCACGTTTGCTTATGAAAGCTATTTCTTACGTTCACCTAATCAACTTGGAAAGACTCGGCCCTGTGTAAGCAAATATCATGGCTGCCAACAGCAAACTAGCTTAATTATTTGAATAAAGGTTTGATGGTTGTGGATGTTGAAAGGAACATTTTGTATCTATTTGGATCAAAGCATAATTCAACAAATTTTTTCGATTGTGGGAAAAATTCAAAAGTGTTTACACTGCCTGCTGTGTGTAACTCAAAGATGGCCAAGGAAGACTCCACTGACTTGTGAGGCTCCTTGAAGAAGGGCACAGCAAAACTGCTGGGCTCTATGACTGCAGGATTTGGCCCTGTTCACATACAGCACCAGCAGTGTATGGAATGCTGTGACGGAGGGTGACAATTTGCAGTAGTCGGCACTAGAGGATCTGACTGCTCCTGCTTTTCTGACTGTCCTTGAGGTCCCTGATTTACTAGGATAATTAGGTTCTCATCAAAAAGCAAGATTAAACAGGTGCTTAACTTTCACCACATTCAGTTTACCTCCATGATCTCAAGTTACTGCATTTGGAGTATGCTTTTCTCTGCCTTGTTGAATTCGAGCCTAAAGCCGTAACAGATGTGTATGCACAAACAAATGCGTATGTGTGCGTGCATACATACATACCCACAAACAAAAAGCATGTAATATTTGCTGTCACCATAGCAACAGACTGTGTGTTGCTTATGCCTTGGTAACAGCGTCAGTGCAAGTCTGCACATATGTGTGTACGGAGCTGCCGAGTGTGGATTGTACTTAGACTAAGTTAAAAAAAGCATAGGCATAAGAAAACCTAACAAGGCATTTATCTGGCAAGTCATTATTCCTTTTGCACATCTCCTTAAAACCTGTGCCTGCAGCTCTGCTCTGTCCAAGGAGGACTGAGGAGTCTTCATAGCATCCTTTTTTAACCTGTGCTTGTCCCCACAAGCGATGGTGATGAGGTGCTGGCACAGGTTGCCCGGAGAAGTCAAGGATGCCCCTTTCCAGGCTAGGTTGGAAGGTGGAAAGTGTCCGTGCTATGGCAGGGAGGTTGGAAATGGGTGAACTTTAAGGCCCATCTTACCCAAACCATTCTATGACTCTATGATTCACTTAGTATTCCAGTTCTTGTTAAATGCCGGCTTTCCATTGACAACTATGTGTGATACCAGCTCCAGAAATCCTTTGCTAGAAGGTTATACCAGCAACACATAGGGCTGGAGCATTACTTGTTACCAATAAAATGCCTGGTAGTAAAGGCTTCTGATGTAATCCACTGAGCATCACAAGACTCATCTTCAAAATAACAGTATATTTAGAAGGAATCTAATTTTAAAAGCAATGAACAGTTAAATGAGCATGAAGAAATTCTGACACAAGTCACTGATTTCTGCAAACTTCTTCAACTCTTACAGAAAAATTCTGTAGAAATCCTTAGATATAAAAATGTCTCTGAAGAAGTTTGAGGTGAGAAGGTTAATAGACAAATCATATCTCCGGCGTGGAATTTATATTTTTCAGTGTGCCTCAGTATAGCATTCTGTAGGATTGCTAAAAAGGAGGGGAAAAAACTTATCAGAAAGTAACATTTTCTAATCTAGCTGGTTACAGTTCTGCCCTGCAAAGAAATAAAGCTTTTCTCGTGACATTAATCTAGCAACTGTAAAAGGCAGATAGGAAATAATTTGTCAATAGATTTGCAGATAGCAAATTGGTGCAAGAGGTTAGGGCAGGCATACACCTCTGCAAAGATCCAGAGTTTGTCTACCATTTTCTTTAACAGTTCAGGAAAAGCAAATAGTTTGCCAAGAACCTTTACAGTGGAGGACAATAAACAGGCCCTCTGCAGCTGCTGCCTTTAACTGCTCTTCAAGAGTTAATATTGGCACCTCTTCCCTGCTGTATGGACCAGAAACCAAAGGAAGACTTCAAGAAAATCCACGGAAAAAGCAACTCCACTAGTTCAGAAGACTTTTCAACATATTTCACGTTGAAAACAGGGTGTATTTTTTAAGGTTTATATTTGTAAAGTAACCCTAGACAGCCTAACAGCCAAAATAGGTCATTAATCTAAAACCCAAGGAAGTGTAAGTAAAGCTCTGGTTAAAGCTACTCTACACCGGAATACAGAAAACACCCCTGTGATTTCATTTGCTATGAAAGGTAAGTCCTAAACACTTCTAAATGCAACAGGCACTGGCTTTCCCTGGCAGTAAGATTTTGTGGGTTTGTTTATAGTCCGGTAGCATTCATACAAGGTAAGGAACAATAGTCTCAAACAAAGCCAGAAATGTGCATCCCATGCATATGGGCTCCTGTGCAATCCCCAATGAGCAGTGTCTCCCTCCATGAATTACATCAGAGGCAGGAGGAGACGTCACATCCTGCTTGTATTAAGCTACAGCATGAAGGCTCAGTTGTGTGCTTTCATTCCACAAGACATTTATATCACACTCCAAAGCCTCCAGGGTCTTGTCGTTAATTTTAAATTAACCTCTTCCCTCTCCCACTAGTGGGAGTAACCCTGCCTAGTTTCTCTTCTGCACACCTGATCGTTCTTTGCTGGAAATCTTCTGATTTGAATGGTCTTGGAGCTTGGAATTATCTGGTAGGTTTAATCATGAGGTATGTTACACATGCAATATTGAGACTGTGGAAGTATAATGCTGAAAAGGGGAGCTGGGCCCTAGATCCTGGTGCTCAGTTTATTATCTGTGTGGCCCACAGAAGGAAATGGTTTGGCTGCTCCTATTTTTAAGCATCAGTGAGCAGCAGAGCTAAAGGAAAGAAAATACAAGGTCTTAAATGAATCCAATTACTCATGCCATTAATTTAGATTTACTTGAGTAGTTACAGCATGCTAAATAAACAACAATTGATTAGTTAGATCATGTTCATTTGAAATTTAACCATGAGTGGATGGATATTCATCTTACAGTTTAATTGCAAAGGTTTGTCAATATGTTTTTGTGCTGTTTAAAAGGAGGTCACTCAGACCTTTTGGGCTTGTATTTGCAATTATACCAAAGATCATTTCCATTTGCAAGCCTGATTCTCTTCTAAGTTATAGTGCTGTAGTGATGAGAGGCACAGGTGACACTTTCTGCATGTTGTAATGAAACTAGACACACACATACATGGGTATAAGAAGAATGAACCCTGAGATTTGCCTCTGGCTCATGTGAATATCAACTACTGCTCACAAAGGGAGCCAACTCTGATTTTCGCTCTTGAGGGACAACAGCAAAGTGTTACTTGTTATGATGACAGCAGCTGTAGCAGAGAGAGCGAGAATACAGTCTTCATGGGCTTTGTGATGAAATCAAGCTAGTAGAGCAGAGATGTGCACACTGGAGCAGCTGAAAACCAATAATTAGGTGCTGGGAGAAAAAAATCTGGATGTTTCTATTTAGAAATTAGGAATTTTCCCCTACCTCCCATTTCCTTTTGATAAAAACACTGTCTTCCCTGTAACTCAAAGGTATCTGGAGGTGGCCTCCTTACTTTCTCCCCATATGCAGAAAAAAATAGCGGCAATGTTATCTAGCACTTCCCTGTGACATGTTCTGTCTCAATGTTTTCCCTTTGCAAAACACAGCAAGGTTCATCTCCCCTCTGAATTGCTTTAGCTACTCAATCTCTGACAAAGAAAAAGAATGAGAAATCATTTCCTCTGTCATTTAAAATCTTAATCTGAACCCAGGTAAAATCATTATAAAGTAATGTGCTTTGTAACCACATTACTATCAGCCAACATTTCCTGTCCATTAATAAGGTCCTGAGATTGCTGCATGGATGAAAATAGCATTTAAAAAATAATTTATTATTTCCTCCAGTGGAAACAGAGTTAGGAAGCAAGGTGCGTGTAAAACCAGAATATACTCTTTTATTCTCTTATGTTATGATTATGGTCTACATAATCTTCTCACCAGAAAGTACATCTTGATTTTTGTCAGACATTTGTGGATCTTTGTTTTTTTCCTTTCCATGAATTCTGTATTCAGTTCCAGTCAGTCTGGTTTCTTCTCACTGTTTTTATGATGGAAACACTTTGACAATACTGAGATAAGGCCTCATTCTACCAGACCTGGAATATGTGTGCAGAGAGAGCAGAATATTAAAATAAACTCCTTATTGTGAATCACAGTAACGTTCTGCCCACAGCTAATGGTAAAGTAACAAAGGTTTACGTGGCAAAACTGGGCTGTTTCTGTGGAAATTTTATTTCCTTCTTTCATTTGATGGTCTTCAACTCAGTTGTTTTTATCTTCATCACTTGCCATGTCTCTGAGTGCCTGAGTCAGACTTCTTCAAAGAATGACCTTATAAATGAAGTATTATCTTCTCCAATGCATTTTTAAAGAAATTAAAGTACTCTTAAGTTTCTACTTTGAAAAAAAAAAATCAAATCTGGAAATGTTGGGATATTTCAGTTGGGTTGAGTTGTATTTCAAGTAGACAGTTCAATGTGCAGTCTTCTAATTAAATGAACAGATACTATCAACTTATTAAATTAGCTTCCCATATTGTAATTTTAATTTTTAAAATGAAATCTTTTCTGTGTAGAAAAAATCTGAAGGCAACGTAACAACTGTCAAACTGATGTTCGTACTGTCAATGCAACAAAGTCTCCCAAAAGATGAGGGTGACATTGGTGTAGGGGAGGGTGTTGATAATCCTCAAAAGTCTACAAAGCCTAGTAGTAGCAGATGAAGAGAGTTTCGTGGGGAAGAGGGGGACAATTATCCTGAATGTTTTATTGACTCCTGACCAGTCTGAATCATAAGTTTTCCCTAAAACTTCCATCAGTCTGTAAGTCCTACATGAATGACTGCTACCCGTATTCTAAATAGTATGAATAGTTTTAGAAATAGATGTGTCTTATTAACATATATCACATACAAGTATTTTATATTCCAAGAAGGAGGGAAAGATCAACTAAACAGTCAAATACACGTGACATAAGAAATAATTAAACCTCTTTTTTCCATTTCACTGAGTGCCTCCACCCAGTTGTGAAGTAGGTGCAGATTCAGGAGAATGTATCTCCTTCCAGTAATGAGTCTGGGATAAAAACCTCATCAGTCCAACATCCAATTAGGACCCTGGCTTGGTAATAATGAAGCAGTAGCATTACTGTTGGGTTCCAAAACAAGAAAGAGAATTTTATCCCTTAAATTATCGTGTTCAATTCCCCCCACAGTAACCCTGCCNATAAGTTTTCCCTAAAACTTCCATAAGTCTGTAAGTCCTACATGCTGCCCATATTCTAAATAGTATGAATTTTCTTAGAAATAGATATGTCTTATTAACATATATCACATACAAGTATTTTATATTCCAAGAAGGAGGGAAAGATCAACTAAATAGTCAAATACACGTGACATAAGAAATAATTAAACCTCTTTTTTCCATTTCACTGAGTGCCTCCACCCAGTTGTGAAGTAGGCGCAGATTCAGAAGAATGTGTCTCCTTCCAGTAATGAGTCTGGGATAAAAACCTCATCAGTCCAATATCCAGTTAGGACCCTGGCTTGGTAATAACGAAGCAGTAGCATTACTGTTGGATTCCAAAACAAGAAAGAGAATTTTATCCCTTAAATTATCGTGTTCAATTCCCCCCACAGTAACCCTGCCTCCACAGAAACAGGAAAAAAAAATCAAAGAGGAGCATTTTGTTAGCCGATAAGGCAAGAAATTCAATACAGATGACATTTGCTTTGCAAAGCAATAAAATAAGCTCAATCTGTTTAACCATTAGGTACTTGAAGATAGGATTTAGCACAGAATATTTTCAAAACGCCATAGCAAAATTAAACAGTCAGCCCTTAGGACAAATGTGGGGTGGAGATGAGGAAACAGAGGCAGAGAAGTTGAGAGAGACACCTTGAATATGAGCCATGGCAGAACTGCAATTAGGACTCTAGGGTTTTGAGGTATTAGCCCAGAGCAGAATATGTCAAATCCTGCTTTGCTATGTGAGGTAATCAGTGTGGCCAAGGCTAATCAGCATTTCAGCAGCAAGCTGGGCATCTTATAACATAAGTTCTCCACATGAGAGGGGTGGGTCCTCAGCATAGTGGTCCTAGATGAGCCATGATGGCTCACACCTACCCCAGCTGTTGTGATTTCTTGGGTCCCAGGGCCATGGAACATCCTATGCTCCTCTTTCAGCAGCACTGTGTTCATGACTGTCAATGTTTTCAGACATAACAAAGATACTCCTGCATGTGACAACGATGTTCCTGTCTCTGCTGCTCATTCTTCCATGACACAAATGCTAGAAATGTGTTTTAAAAATATAGCTCTTTTCTTACTTCAAAGGAGGGTGGCAGTGTTTAACAGGTTGGGACAAGTCATCCACACAAAAGTGCATATCTGCTTTCTGCTAAGATAGCATGAGATACTTGAGTCAGGTCTGTGTCAGGAAACAATTCAAATCCGAACAGGAATGGCTCCCACTTTCCACTCACTGCGTAGGTCAGTGAGGTCCAATGAAGGGCTACCAAGTAAACAGCCAGAGCACGTGAACACCCAATCATTTACTGAAAAAATGGCTTTAAATACAAAGCATAGTGGATCCCTGGCACCTGCTATTTCTGACACAAACAAAAGCTTCCAATTAATATTGGAACAGTGTGCAAAACAGCTATCACATCTTCACAAACATTTGGAAACAACAGCTGGTCTTTTTGTGAATGCTTGTGCTTGAGACTTTGCACAAGTTAAAAGTTCATTGTTTCCTTTACACTATATGTGTATGAGCATATACGTAGCAATAGACATGGAAGTGTGGTGAGGGTGGGCACATCTATTGGCATTTTCTTCCTGGGAGGGGTGCCTGCCTGTATGTACCTGTGTGATGGAAAGGTCTTGTTCATCAGCTCAGGGTGATCATATTATGTATATTCTATTAAGCACGTATTGAATATGCATCTCATTTTCATTTCAATTAGGATCTGAGGGCTGATTTCATTCATGACTATTGATTCCTTCCAGACCATTTGCATTTTATTCTCTTCATTATTATTTATATGCTCTGTGCTCTCTCGGTAATTTAAATATCCCTCTTATGATTGCTCCCAAGTGATGAATTATATACTCTTCTTCAAAAACCAACACAGCAAGCCCTGTGTTAATCATCTGATTTTTTTTCTGTGTATTTATGGGTCTTTCTGTGCTCAGGCTTTAGTGCCTTCTGTTGGGTTAGGAGCAGGTGATGCATTGGACAGTGAAGACTATTCACTGCATGACAACCTATCCTACCACCCGCAGTTTTCCAGTAGAAAGACATATTTAGCCCCCACCTCTGGCAGGTAGTATTTCCTACCCTGTCAGCGTTCTGGACCTCCAGGAGCAGTTGACAAGATGACAGCTGAATCGCTGATATCTCTTCAGAAAATCACTGAGTTTTGTCCCTGACTCATGAACCAGGACAACCAACATTTCATGCCCAAATCCTCTCCCTCCCCAAGCACACCTCGCCTGACATTTCACGGTGTCACAGGATTAATTAAATGTTCTCCTGATCTTATAGGAAGGCCATGTCCTTTTAGGTGAGATACTGTGGTTTGAGTTCTTTAGAGAGAGGTTTTAGTTCAGTGGTTTCCATAAACAGGTATGTGTGACTGAATTTGTCTGGTCTCTGAGCTCCACGGGGGTGAGAGAAAAGCTGGAGATTCTTCCTGACACATGGAGTCTCCCTAATGCCTTTTGATTCTTTGGCAGGTACTGCCTGAGATTAAATTCCCACAACTCTTAACTTGGAAATGAAGAGACAGGAAACTTCAAGAGAGATGAAACTGCAGTTTAAATTGCAAACAAATAGTGTTTTCATTGGCAGAGCTATGCAATAATTAATTGTTTATTTACATGCAGGTCTTCATCTGAGAAGGTTTTGGGGGGATTTAAGAAGGTCTGCACTTAGATCTGACAGGAGCCTATGCTCCTATATTGTTTTGATCTACCCTAACAGAGCCGAAAGGATACAAAAGTGCAATAAAAATAAAATACAAGCTGAATGTTTCTAGCTGTAGAAAAAAGCTGTTTCTTGATTAGGTTTTGATGTGAAAGGATAAAAGAGGGGAGAAAAAAGGAAAAGGAAGTTCTTTTTTCTTTTAATAAACTTTGTGCCCTGATATCAAGAAGTAACGGAAGACAGAAAGTCCAAAGACACTTCTCCAACAGCCATGTGAAAAGGACAGGTTTAAGTTAGATGAATGTTGTCTAGAGGTTGAGTTTTTGGCTCTCCAGTCATCAAGTTAACTGATTAATAATTTGCATACTGGCTATTCCTAGGGATCAACACAGAAGGAAATAATTCACAGTGCAAGTGCAATTTAAGTGCTGAGGATTCACGTATAGACAGCAGTACTGGGGGCAATAGCAGCTCTTCAGTCTGTTAGGTATTTAGTGTAGATGGGTAGGAGAGAGAGGTGTAGGACAGACAACAAAGAGACAAGAATAGAAAAGCTTTCAAAACTGTGCTAGGCATCCTTAAACAGAACAGAGAGGATGAGATGTTGGCCAGACTTTCAATTTCTTACAGCAAATGGTACATGAAGATATATATTAAATAATTATATTTTCCCCAGTCAAATTATTTTAAGGAAGCACAGGAATACCTTTAATAACTTACGTTAAGGTTGATGATCAAAGCAAACCATTTCCCAGTTTTCTGCATGTAATTAGGTGGAATTTCAGCTGTAAAACCTCACTTGCCTTGTACCTTGGACATACAACTTATGACCAGGCTGCTGAAATCAGCTGAGCTTTGTTTAGCTCTTTTCCTTAGGGAAGAAAGTTTAAAAACTACCGTGTATCTCATTGGAATGGTGGCACAATCAGCACCTACTGACCTGCCCTGGAGTTATTTGTGGCTATTGACTCTATTTCATCTGTACTTCAAAAGACTGGTTTAAATACACAGAAAAACTTGAAGTACACTGGCTGTAAACACAGGAAGAAAAGTGAAGGCCTTGTCTTTAAACAGCAGATGACAACATGGATTCAGTTGCTGGACAGACCTGTAAAACTTTTATCTCTTGAGGGCAGTTATGTCAGAAGCCAAAGGACACCACTTAGTAAAGGTTATTTTCAGGACCAAAGACCTAATCCCGTGAGTGGCAATGGACAACCATGTCTTGCCACGCTGGAAATTTCTGGTGTAAATCAGAATTGGATCTGAAGTTCTATCTGTATTCTGAGACAGAGTTCCAACCCAAATACCTGGTTAAAGGGTGGTTTATAAATTACCAATGACATTGCCAGAGCTACTTAACTAACTGCTCTACCACAATGGAATTGGAGTGTTTGTGATGTACAACATGCAATGGAATAAATGTCACCCTTCTAACAGGTGAAAAGGAGGGAGCAAGGGCCCCTAGAGTTTGCTCTTGCTACATCATGGCAAGGAGATTTTGTTTCTAGAGTTCTTGTTGTGAGTTGTCAGCCACCCAAGCCAGTTTCCAGGTCACATTTGTGAAGAAATTGATCATTTTACCTGGATTTACAGGGTCTTGTAAATTGGGGCAGCAGGTCTTAATGACAAACTCCTGTTGCAGAAGTTGCTTATTCCCAAAACCATAGTAAGGGAGTACTTATTTCCAAATAAATCATAAACTGCATCTGTATAGAGACGCAGCTGAGACACCTCTTTTCTACCAGCTTCTGGGATGTGCTCAATGAATCCCTGGAAAGATACATTTCCCTGTTTCATTGTTGTAAAAATAAAAGCCTATTTAGCTCTATGTACAAAGGGCCCTATTGACACCGAGACTACACTCGACAGAAGTCAATTATGTTGTACATACCCTTTAAAAAAAAAAAAAAAGTTTATGCTTCTTTCATATGTAAACTGAATATTCCCTAATTTATCTTGGAATAAATGCTATTAAACACCAGAGTGGATCAAAGGGCCCTAGTCTTTTCCTCTCCACACCAGCCACTGAATCCGTACTCCCCCAAACCCACAGTGCTCAGTTATTTCACTCCTTAAGCCTAAGTTACCACTGTCTACAAAGGTGAAGCTGAGGGCTGCATGATGGAGATAAGACCCAGAACTGAAGCACTCACAGATGGCAGTCGCTACAGAACAACACAAAGGATTCTTTAATTAAGTCTTCCCTTCCCCTTATTAAAATTCAGGAAAGATTACCAAGGAATTTGTACTGTATCTGGAAAACAAATCATAACAATTACAGCAGGCTGCCCCAGGCTGGCTAGATTGTAGCTTATTATTCCACAAAGGCTTGATAAATGTGTAAATTTATATAGAAGGCTTCTGCATGTCATCTTTGCTGTGCAAAGACTCCCTGCTTTCCATATTCAGTTTTAGAAGGAAGACCAGCTGGCTAGAGTCCCTTGAATTATTTGCCGTTGTAGAATTTTTAAAATACATATAAATTATGTTTCCTATCTACAGTTTATCTACAAGCTGTCAAACAGGGACTCATTCATGCTCTTTTAGATGCCTACTGAAAAGCCATCTAACATCTCGGTTAACACTCTGGCCTCACATCCACTAAATATCACAAAACCCAATGGTTTTCAGATTCTAAACATGCATTTTTAAATGCCATATGCTTATTTTTAAGGAGAGGCGCAAACTTTAAAGCATAATTGTTTTATACTTATGAGCTTACTTGCCTTACAGGCATAAAACATGTGGATTTGTGTGATGCACACATCTATAATGTCAGCCTGTGTTTCCCCCCTTGTTGATTAAATGGTGGGTCAGGGAGGGCTGGGTGAGTCAACCATTATATACATTTCCACTTAAAAGGAGAGCTTTGAACAAAGATCAGGGCTAGATTTGTTCCTCTTCATCATGTCCTTAGCATATGCAATTCCATCATGAAGCCTGGAGCAATGGCATGAATTATTGACAAGGCTTATGGATTATAATGCCAGAAGGGACTGCTGACATCATCTCAGCCAACTCCCAAGTATAAGACAGACCAGAAAACGTCTCTGAATTAACTTCTGTATGATCAGAGGTTCAGAAAACATGTCCACTCAATTAACATATAGCCATTGCTGGATAATCCACTAAAAGCCCCGGGGAAATGTTGCTAGCGGCCGCATTGTTTAACAACCATCTCTTAGTCAGAGGGCAAACAGATCCAGCTGGAGCATTTAGCTGTTGGATTTTGTTCTCCTCTAGCCTGCAACTCTGTAGAACCCTCACTTCTGAGCTTCCCTTCCATGTGTATTTATTAGAGATGATAGTGTGGTGCCCTTTATGTTTGTCAGCAATACACTAAGCAGATTAGATGCCTTTTGTTTTTAGACAATCATCAGGTTGCTCAATCTTCACATATTTTCTGAACCCCCTTTAATTTTTCAGCAACCTTCTTGAAGCGGGGACATCATACCGGGACATGGCATCCACTTATGCCAAGGTCCATGCCTGATGCAGTCTCTCTGCTTTTTCTGTTCTGATTTTATATCTGAGACCTCAAGCTACAGTGTTGCACAGGGAGCTCCTTCACTATGCTCTCACACATATGACTATTTTTGCAAGTTTGGAGTAATTTATATGAAGCTGGTTCAGTGTGAAAAATGCCTTATGGTTGCTCTAGAAATGAGGAAAATGTAGATTTTTGAATCCCTGTGTATCCTCATGTGTTCTGTTTCCCAAACACAGCAAAACAAATGTGAGGTCAGCTTTATAAGAAATATGTTACTAGGCGTCCTTGGCTATTGCTCAAAGGTTTCACTGAAGATGTCTACGTAGAAATAGGGTATCTTAATTATGCGCTTCAATGATCTTTTCTATTCTGCACAAACCTGTTCGTGCTGATTCTCTTTCTCTTCCTCACAGGGATGTGGTTTCACCAAGACCTCAGCATGTTTTGCCACTGCTAATGAGTCCATCAGCATCTTTTCTGGAGCCATCAGGTACAATTAGGTGCTGTGATAACAGTGTCAGCTGTTTAGAATTAGATAACAAAGTTCTTATTATGTTTCCCAGCAAAATGAGGGATTTACTTAGGTGTATAATATGTTGCAACAGTAGTAGACGCTTGGTTTTTAGTCATGACATGCAGATACTGTGTAAAAAGGGTTTTTTGAATCCCAGCAAGACTAAGGATATTTTTGTGAAAGTTATTAAAAGTAATGTAAGAGGCATTTGGTTTTGCCACAGCAGTCAGTTGCTTGTCTGTGCTCTGCAACTGGTTGTGGTGAATTCTTTTCTTGCAAGATCCAAATACATGCAAAGTCCATTTACAAAGAAAATATGAGACTTTTTTTTCACAGTGCCTGAGATCCCAAAGTATTACGTGATCACTTTGCAAACATTCTAAATTCTTCTCATTGTACTTCAATGATTCCTTGAAGCCTAGACTCCAGGGTCTCAAGTTGCTGAGCTAAAACACCAGCTTAGGTAAATCAGACAGAGTTTTACAAAAATCCAAGGTACAGCAATCCACAATATGCAGTTTGAGGCACAGGCTGTAATGTGATGTGACCTAGGCCATAACAAGAGACTGGGCAAATGAAAAAGAAAAGCCCTATGAACTTCCCACTGGAGGTGAAAGGACATGTGGACTTCTGGTTTTGTAGATTTTTGGTTTGGTTTTTTTTATGATTTTAAACTACATTTGTCATTGCATCTCTGCGTAAATAATTGAAACAAGATACTCAGCAACCTTCTCCAGAGCTGGTCCTTATTTCTGCTTTTATTCAAAAATACTCTGGGCTTGTCCAATGAATCAAAGTCTTCACCTGATCATGAAATTAATAAACAAGGTGACACATTTGCTCTCCACTATGGAGATTTCCCATTTCATGCTTCGGTTGCCTGAAGTAAGAATGTGAGAACAATATTTGTTCTCATGCTGGTAAGGAAAGCTGGTGAAACATTACCTTAAAATCCCTCATAAGGGATGAACAAGCAAGAGATTTTTTTTTTCTTCCCTTAAAAAAGATAAAAGCAAATAAATAAATAAAATAGAAGGGAGCACACTTCATATTGATTTTCTTGATCTGGTTGCATTAAAGCATCATTCTCCCAGGGATGGCAGGGAGAGACAATCTCAAATGAAGAGATGAACAGATGCCGCCGGATTGTGTGGGCTGACTACCAACACGAAGTGCGGATGCAGTGACGTTCTCCTTGCTGCCCACCTACGCTTTTCAGGACTTCTGTTTGCAAGTCCTGCATAGTCAAGTTTCTTCAGTGAACACTCACAACCTTGTCCCTAAAGATGTATTGCTTTTAAAAAAAGGAGTAAAAAGGGAGGCCTCCTGCATTGAGAGTAGAATAAAAATGTGGCCTGTTTGGAGGGGAGTTGCATACTTTTACAAAATATGGAGCATTAGAAGGACATTCTGAATTTCATTTGGTTGAAGTTACCTCCAGTTCCTGGGCTAAAACTGTTTTGCAAAGTGTACAGTGCAATTAAGAGACTGATGTACTTTAATGGTCAAAGAAAGAAATTCTGACCTGGGTGTGTGTTTGTGAGTATACATACAAATGACCCAGCCATGCATTATTCAGTAAAATGATCTCATTGGAAAAGAATTAGTAAGGTAAAGTAAAATATTAATAAAAAATAATATGTATATAAACAATGAGCAAATTATCTCATCAAAGCAGGATTTTTGTTATGTTTGGTTTTTATTTTAAGAAAGCGAGACAGTAGGAGGTCTATGAGTTCTGAAATACATTATTTTCAAGAATTAAAGCATCTGATAAAATTCAAGAGATCAGTACTATTACTTAGAAGGTGGCTTAATTATATTTTTGATTGAATGTTTGAAGTTGGTGCATCCTTCAGCAGCTCATAAAAGATTGGACCTTCTCCTTCAACTTCACAGGTCTGAAATGACTGTCCTATTCATTCAAGGAGGGAAATACTTTATTCTGTATTATTCTGTGAAGTGCTTTTAAAACAACAGAGAATCTTTAAGAAGTCTCTTCATTACAAGGCAAAAAAATTTTATGTGGTTGATGATGCCTTGTTCAGGGTACCCAGCTGTTCATTGACATACAAACCTGTATCTCCTTGATAAAATTAAAAAGTCTTTTTTTATTACAAATAGAGTATTCCATTCAGGAACTAACAGAGGAGGGATAAGATGATAGAGACCAGTAAAGCAATCTTTAAAAGAACAGCTAAAACAGGGGAGATTTAGTTTATAGGAAGAGATTGTTTTGTATGAGAGTGGTGAGGCACTAGCACAGGTTACCCAGAGAAGTTGTGGCTGCCCCATCCCTGGAGGTGCCCAGGGCCAGGCTGAATAAGACTTTGAGCAACTGCATCCAGTGGAAGGTGTCCTTGCCCATGGCAGGGGGATTGGACTGGGGTGGCCTTTAACTTTTGTTCTGACCCAAATCATTACACGACCCTGTAATTCTATGATTTTCTTTGAAAAATGACAAGGGAGAGAGATGTGTGGCCACATGAAGGATTTGGGTAACTAGTGATAATAACAACAAGAAATGATGCTACTGAGAAGCTGACTCTTTANCAGGATTCGAGGAGCGGTCTCTGAGAAGCTGACTCTTTGCAGACTTTATTTCTACTTCCCCCTACATAAAACAACATTTGATGTTGACATAGAAGAAAGCATTTGTATTTGTTATTTATATAAAAGACCTTGGATGCTTCTTAAATGTTAATTTGTTGATTAGAATGTTGAGTGAAAAAGTTTTGTAATTTCTAAGACAGAGAGCTTGACATTGAGGATACAGATAAGGTATAATACAGTCACTGAAAACCAAACTGATTTTGGGAAAATGTTTGTAAGATCACTGTGACTTGAATTATGATGAGAATAGAAAAATATGGTACTACAAATGAGTCTGCCAACAACTGAAATAAGATATCAAAGAAGCACACTGAAATAATTGTAAGGGAATATGTTAATGCAGTAGTTTGTTTTCTAGAAGAAATTCTTTTGGAAGTTTTTCCTGAAATTTTATTGCTCTATTTTGCCAGACTGAAGAGACTGTGAGTACAAAAGGTTTAATGAAATGTTGGAAAAGTTTTGCTTTTTGCTATTTCTTCTTTAGTTAATAGTAATAAAGTACATCAGCTCTGAGCTTTGTTTCATTCTGGTTTTTAAATCTTTTTGCCTTTCTAATTTTAGGGTGGTTCATTATAGATACACTTAGCTAAAATGACAAGGGTTAAATAATTTTTCCTATTCTCAATCTCACCTGAATATCAGGATGAGCATGGATTTCTAGTCTCTCCTTCAGCAGGAACTGCATCCTACAGCAAAAGCCTCATTAATGCTCACTGTGGTGATGAAATCATAGGCAGAACAGAAATTTCTCAGCTGTATTAAATGTTCCCAATATGCATTCCAGCAAGTTAATGAGTATATATATGTGTGTGTGTATAAATATTTTAATTTATAAATAGAACTTTCTCCCCTATGAGTCTTTATGCCATAGTAAGTTAACCACATAAGCCCTTGTTTCTACCACTCTATTGAATATGGGATGAGGGGGCAGTCTGGTTTATGCCAAAGGAATTGCAAGCTGATTATTGTTACCCTCAACCCCTGGGCTGAATGAAATGATGGATTATTGAGTCTACAGCTCATGAACTTTCCAGAAGATGAATGTAAAAGACAAAACTGAAGTTAACCTCAAGCTGTAGGATGAAAGAAGACAGGTATATCCAGCTCCTTGAGCTAGACTTGGCCTCCTTTATTTGTAGCCCACTACTACTATTTATATAGCTCCCCTGCATAAAAACACCAGTCTGCCAGTTGGGCACTTCTTGTTCCCTTGAATGACCAAACTGTACCAATAGATAGAGCAGAATTCCTCGATCTGCAGCCAGGCAGGAGGTCAGATCTCTCAGCTCTAGGGAGATCCTGATACCACTGCTATATCCATATCTAAGATTTCAGTATTACTGACTGAATATTACTGACTGTGTCATCTTTTTAGTCTATTTATAGAGGAAGAAAACTACAGAACATTTAGGCTTATGCCCAAATTACGAAACCCAGCAGTGTTGCTCCTGTCCTGGTCTTGCTCCTGACTCCATCTGAACCACCCTTGTTTCAATACAAGGCCATCTCCAGAGTTGATGAACTCTTAATTCAGAGTATCCAGCATGGGGTGAGATCCTAGTGAAAATCAGTCTGTAGTTTAGAAGTAAACCTCTTTCTTCAGACAGCTCTGTCTTGGATCTTCATGACAGACACCTGAAATCAGTTCTCTCCTGTCTAATAATAGATAAAGTAGAACAAGTCTCTTAGTTTATTTTTTTTTTCCTTTCCCTGAGTCTATTGAAACCTCATTTTTTTCAGAAAGAGGAGTGTAAATCAATGAGCCTTTTCCCTATAATCATCACCAACAGCAGTATACTGCAATTCACCAAGCTGAAAGCAGACTACCTTTCTTTTTGTTTGATCCCCTTTCCCTGGCATGCTGATGCCTGCAGGAGATTCAGAAGGCAGTAAGGCTGCAAAAACCGTGTAGGATGAAACTCTAAACAGGAAAGAATCTGTTGTGCACAAAGCCTTTTGTCAGCTGAAAATTGCACTTGTGGTTAAAGCTTGTGGTTAAAGAGTAACATCTTTAGCTCTAATTTATACTGACAGCACAATAGAGCTATTGCTCAGGCTCTGTCTGCTCTTGCCCCATCACAGCGAGCGTGTTATTAAGTGATAAATCAATTTTTATAAGGCAAACTGGAGATTAAGTCCTTATGCAACATCATTTGCAATTGAAAGCAAACAAAAATGCCCTGGGACAGAGACTTGGTGAAGCTTTTCAAGGGCCAAGCTTGAATGAACACCCCATGGGCCAGCACAAGTCTCAATCAGTATTTACATGTCCCAAGTGAATGTTATTTCTCAGAATCTGGTCCATTAACAATTTCTTCTCTAAATTAATAAAGGTCCCAAATAAATAATTTGCATTTGAATGGTCACTGCTTTTTGGATCTGATAGCGAATCTCATCTGTTGGTAACCAGTGCCCAAATATCCAAGTGGGCTTAGACCAAGACCTGTTTCATCCTGTGCCTGGTGAGGGGCAGAGCCTAGTAACTCAGAGGACACAGAGAGGCTTCACAAGGAATAGATCCATAAGTCACCTGCACATGGACTCCTCTAGGTATGGCACAAGCTCTCCACCATGGGAGATTACAGCATCTCCCTTTATCCTGTAGCTGAGGTAGTTTCACCCTCTCTTCCATTCGGGGAAAGATGGAGTGGAAAATTCACTACAACTTGTTACAGTGCCATTAACAAAAACCAAATGGGAACAGCCCCCTGTCCAGCTGTCGCTCATCAACTTAACTAATGCTGCCAAACACTGAAAGTAGGCAGGGAAGAGAAAGGGGTGCATCAAGGCTTTTTCTGTTCAGCCTGATGACAGCTGTTTGAAAGGGCACCCAACCCCACCCGCTTTGAGGTGGTATCAAGTGCTCAGAAAGAAAACAGGCAGGAACAGCTGTGAGCTGGAGAATGGGAGGAAGAGCAGCTTAATGGAAACACAATTATTCAGGAGATCAAGGTAAACTTTTGAGAAGATATGTGCTTTCTTCTCGCTGCCAATACTCTTTCAGCAGTGCTGGAGGAAACAGTGGTAGCCTAACATCTATTTTTCACTTGGCATGAAGCCAGCTATTCATAATATGTGATTACCCTTCTCCTTTGGCTCCTCTTAGTTTTGAGGAAGAATTTGGTAGCATTTGTCACCTTATAAGTTATGCTTTCCTCTGATTCAATGACCTTCATAGGATCTCACCCAGCTTAGAAATGAATGATGCACATCTTCAACCATTGTAGGAGTCCAGAGATGGTCTTTGGGTCAGCTTTAGCTCCAAGTTTATTCTTAGCATGATCACCGAGTTGGTGATTTTTTCTTTTTGTTTGGGTTTTTCATTGCAAGGAAATCTATAACTGATCTGTCTTTGGCTTTGGTAGCCGTATGACAGTGAGAAAGCAGGAATAAAAACCGTTGCAGTATAGAAGAATGAAACTCTTTAGTTGTAAAGGGATTACTGGCATTCAAGCAAAGTCATTACAGAAACCATCAGAGGACAGAGATCCTACCTTTCCACCTCTCTCTCAGTATGTCCCTTTCAGGAGTACCAGGCTTCTTGTAATCTCAGTCTTCGCACACTGGAATGGGTTAGGGAAGGTTCCCATGAGCTTTTCAACAGTGAGATGTGAGGGGGTGGCAATTCCTGTGTGTCCAAGACTGAGTGGAAACTTCTACAGCTGGCACAAAGTACATGAGTCAAGGGCCTCCAAAATCTGCGGGTGCTCAGCTCCCTGCAGGCTTTCCCTCCATCATTAATAGGCTCTGTGTGTTCCCGTGGTCTCGTTAACAATGTGGCAGCAATATGCAATGAGTAACACAGCCCCATTGCTGCAAATGGTACTGCTTTGGATCATTACTATAGATTGCTGTAGCATTATTCCTCTCCCACTAAGAGTTTCATTTGAGTTCAACCAGATTCTATCACACATTCAAACGCAAGCAGATATCCAGTTGCAGTGGAAGGTGATTTGCAGGTGGTGAGTCAAAGCTTTTCATAGTTTTTCAATCATTCCTCCCATCTCTGAGCTGTTGGTTAATTGCTAACTATCAGGAGGGAAGACGCAACTTAGCAATGGTTGGGGAAAGGAAAAAGGGGCAAACCTCTAAACCACAGATGAGCAATATGCAATGTTCTTTGTCCTCAGAAAACTGATATCTGTCTTTCTACTTTCTTAAAGCTGGTTACATTATGATATCTTAGTATATCTTAGAGTCCAGTGGGTGGTGCATTCAATCTCTTCTCATCCCACATCATACAGATCAGCTAGCTTAAAACGAAGCTTTTACTGGTCTGCAGCCCTTCATAAAAACACACAGACCTTGAGAAAAATCTTTCCTTCCTCTAAACCTTTGTTTTACCTCTTAACTGGGAGCTGTCCTTGCTGGACTTACCACCACCACAAACAGGTCTTATTCTCAGGGACAAAAAAAGAGTAACAAAGCTCTAAAATTTTGAAGACCAAAATGACACTAAATCCTTATGAAATCCAAGGCACACTCTTACATATTTTCAGGGCTCAGTGTTAGTACAAATACCAGGTTACTGTAAAATATCTGATGAACCTCCTGGATAGATTAACACAAAGGAGATGTTGAGAAACTGGGAGGTAACAGCAGGGAGGAAAAGTTTTGGGAGCCTGCTGAGGTCAGGTCCCACATGAGGAGCAGAGAGATGGGACAACTGCTGCTGCTCGAGAAGCCCATGGCCCTGCCGCGAAGGCTGGCAGAAGAAGCAGCAACAACCCCACTGCTCACCCAAGAATGGTAGCACAGCAAAACTGAGGGACAGATTCAGGCCAACTGCTGCAATAGTCAGACTGCACACAATATGCATCAAACTTAGACACCACAGCTTCTTTGTCACGAGAACAGGGGCAGGCGGTCTCGGAAAGTAGGTGACCTGAAACCACTGAGCTCCCGCTCCAGGATTCAGGGCATGGTTATTCACACTTCCAGTTCAGCAGCAAAATCAGGTTGAGAAGTTGCACCATGGCTGTTCGTTCCTGATCTCCCACCACCCATCCACCACCACCTCCACCGTGCCACCAGGGCAGACTGGTGACTCACCTCTTAAACTGCCTTCTACTTCAAACCGTGTCTCACATAGCCACCAAGCAGGTGTCATAACAACAGCAACGCCTAAGACTAAAAAGGCTGTGCTTCTATGGCTTTACACGTTCTGGTACAAATTGTCTTGTAGGACAAACCGTCAGCATTAGCTCTGCCCTTCTCAAGTCCTTTATCAGAGATCCAGTCTACCCCATTTGTGTAACACGGTGATTTGTTAACTAGCAAGTAGATGACCATAAACCAAGAGTACATGGAAAGTGGAAGGGAGATATAGAGAACAAAGGAATCTGAACACAAATTGCTGTTGCTGGATATAGTAATGTGACAGCATTTTAGCATGTGGGAGTTTTAAGTTTTACATCTTTGTGTTGGAGAATTTGTTGCACAAAAGGCAACAAAGAGAATTCAAAGCAAAGTTTTGTCTCAGTTCCCTTTATGATAGAAATCTGTTTCTTTTGCAAATAAACCATGGTTTTTTTCCCAGTTCATCCCTCTCTGAATGAGGGAGCAGGCAGAAAAAAATTAATCATGCTTACGCTGCCTATTTGGTGTTTGCTCGTTGCTCTAAGCTCCTTTGTGATCTCTCTCAAAATATTTTCATCTGCTTGTTTGGGGAGAAACTTTCCTCCAGGCACTAATGCATTATACAGTAATACATGACACTGCAGCAAATTTCGTCTTATCCAGAAAAAAAAAAAAAAAAAGATACAAGGTGGATTGGGTCTCCCATTTGAATTCCCATTTACTTACCTAAACAATAATGCTGTTATACCCACTGTGAAAGGAAAGTCAATACATTGCACATAATGATGTTTTGCTGTGGTCTGTCTTTCCTCTGCATTCTAATTTTCAGCTTTAACTTCCAGACACATCTAATGTTTCATAAAAGGCAATGATCCATCTCAAATTCCTTGGGACATGTCTCATTTTCTGAAAGATATGTGTTGTTTACTGCTGGCTGAGGAAAAAAAAATGAGTTTTCTTTCTTGCTGCTGGACTTTATATCCCAGACTTTGTCTTTTAAAATCCTGATGGAGAAAATGGAAGAGGTATTGACCTCCATTTTATGGAATTTCTACCCTATCAGTTTTTCTCTCATTGATTTCTTAGGGTTGATCCTACAACTTGTAAGTGACCTTTTGCAGATTGTTACGGGCAATGTTTTCATAACCATAGCATGTGAACTGATGCTTGGGCTCTTGGCTGTGTTGAGTGGCTGTGTTTATCTAGTTTGCCATCTTTGTCTCGGAAGGGTTCATGTGCCTGAGAGCCTGCTGTCTTTTTCTATCCCTCTGCTGTACTATAACTGATCTGCTTGGCTAATTTAATAAAAGGTATCATTTGTCCCCCTGCATCTTCCCTCATTTCTTTTCTGAGCCACATTTCAGATTCCTGATAATTATATGAAGAATGTCCTTGGGCTTTCTGGGCCCATTTTACCAGTTAAAGTCTCGCACCAATATGAAAGCATCCCTTTTCCAAGGTACAGATCTTGACCTTCCCTGAACAAAGGTGTACAGTTTGCAGGTAATACCTTATCTGTGTATTGAGGGAAACATCTTGACAGCACCTCACTTGTCCCAGTCGAGCCTGCACAGCCTTTTCCACTTATTCCCAGCCCCTAGGGAATACATGCTGAATCAGCTCAACAGTGGAGAAAACAACATTATACAAAACCTGCCTAATATTCCAGGGAAAGCTGATGCCAAGAGGACCAGAGCTCTTCTGTTCCATTCAATGCAGCAATCAGAGCAGTACGAAGGAGCAGAAAGGGTTGCCTTTCCCTCAGAGGACACACAACAGTACTTTTAGCTACATCTTGTGGCACGGGGCTTTGGATCTTATGGCTCCCTTACGAGGGCAATGAATAATTACAGAGGAAAAATTTCCCCCTCTGGGAATTTCTGATGGAAACATTGCAATGGACTTGTCTGATAGTACAGAGGAACTAAATGCCAGGAGCATTTGGACAGGCAAGGAAGGTTTCAGGATGTAACAAAGTCATAGGTCAATCCATGTGGGGCTCCCAGCACAGCGCACCACTCAGCATATCTCCACAACTCATGACCCTAATGAAACCGCTTGGCTTGTGCTGACATGAACATACACAGAAAACCAGAAAGCCAATGCAGCAGACCAGCTTTATCACTCCATACCATTACACATTACAGAGAATAGCACTTTATGCCTGCAATAATGCTCAGGCATCAAAGTCAAGTAAGCACTAGCTTTATGGAGGATTTTATGTATTGATTTGTAAATAGACAAACCAATTTTGTCTGACTCCCTTAAGACATTATTGATATTTTCTGCTGTAAAATCGTCCCTTCTGTTGTGCGTATTTATCAAGGACAAGGCAAATAAATGACAGAACTCATGTTTCATAAGGGTAGCTATGGAGTGAACTGTCAAGGATTTTTCTTCCTATTTCCTTTGATCCAGTTAAGTCTTAAACTGATATTATATAGCAATAAGTAGAATTCTTTTAGCTGTTCTTTATTGTATTGGTTAAATTTGGGATTGGTCCAAAGCTTTGACAGTTATTCAGACTTCTATATGAGTCTCTTGGATTTATAGCTTCTCAGCTATTCACACAGAATATACGACCTTGTGTAAGAAAATAGAAATAAGATTTAGTGTACATGTTTGTATCTTTAACCATCACTTTCTATAACAGACAGACCATCCTCTAGTGAGGAGGTACATTTTGGTGCAGGACTTCTGAGCTGATGATCCAACACTTCTGTGTGATTCCTCTGCAAGGAACCAAGGTTAAAGAAATGCAATAGCACTGATTATTGAGGGTACTCATGTGCTCAGAGAAAGAAATAACAAATAAACCTAAACATCACCTATAATATATTAACAAATTGGAGTGAAATCTGTTGTGCCTTCCACAGGTACTGATCAGCTTGATTTGAAGGAAAATAAATCCCATTATTGTGCATATGTGCAGAGGAGAGAGGTATCTAATCATGCCAAAGCAATGTCTCGCTGGATATTGAAATCCAGCAGGGTGCATATTTCCCATTGTGCTGTATATGTAGATTAAATCCTAGTCCTTTGTGGTCCTGGCACAGAAGATATTCTAGCTAAGAATGTCCCAAGTGTTTTTACTAATTAACCATTTTCAGAATTTCCAGTCCAGAAAGTATGAGTCAGATTCCAAGAAAGCACAGTATTTTTTAATTTTAATGCACTTTGGGCTTCCTAAGACCTAACATTGAATTCAAGCTTTTCTGTCCAATCCTGGTGGCTAAAAACATACTCCCTCTTTCTACCAGTAGCTGAGATTTCTATCTAATCATACATATGTAGGAGTTCCAGTGCTGAGAAAAACATGAAGTATCATAAGAGTCAAGCTTTACTCTGTTTGACGGTGAAGAAAAAAACTAATTTCCACCAATTTCCTCCAGGATATGGACTTTGCTTTACTATTCCCGGGTATTTTGATTGGAAAAGGCCTTCATTGAAAGAGGTTCACACAGGTTATTTCTGAATGGTACATGACCATAGACAATTCCAGTTAATAGAAATCATCCTACTGGATGAGCAGGACAGCACCAAGCCCTGTGCAGGCATGGTCCCCTATGTAGAGTTCTGGGTAGCATCTCAGCCTGTTTTACTGTTTCTCCACTACCTTAAATTTCAAAGTGACTTCTTTCTTCTTGTTCTTACCTCTTCTAGGCCAAAATCAAGTGCATTTACAAGAAACCTGAGCATCCAGGCTCCTCAAATCAGAGAGAATATCGGCATTTTTAAGATATAGGCACTCCTTGCTGCCAACTGCTCACAGACATGATAAAAGGAGGCATATTCTTTTAGCTCCCATTGGACAATTAACTAAATCAGGACCCTAAGGGGATGGAGAAGTTAAAACCTGCCACGGGCTGCACTGTTCTATTTCATTATTAACTCTTTTCTGGTAAGGGCAAAATGTATCTTAATCTCTTGAATATCTCCACCACTTTAGCAAACTCCTGGTGTGGAGCCCTGATCCAGGGTGTCACAAGCCAACCTACAGCAGCTGTCAGGTGAATTACAGTCCCATAGCCGGCGCCTTCCCATGTGAGATTGGATGAGAGAAGTGAGGCAAAGTGCCCTTATTTCTGCCCTGGCAGTATTTGAGGAAGTCACTGTGCACCTACTGTTCTGTGCACAGTACCTTTATTTTTGTCACCACCTGATCATAGAATCACAGAATCACCAGGTTGGAAGAGACCCACCCAATCATCAAGTCCAACCATTTCCACCAATCTCTAAACCCTGCCCCTCAGCACCTCATCCACCCGCACCTTAAACACCTCCAGGGAAGGCGAGTCGACCACCTCCCTGGGCAGCATGTTCCAGTGCCCAATGACCCTTTCTGTGATTTTTTTTTCCTTATGTCAAGCCTGAACCTCCTCTGGAGGAGCTTGAGGCCATTCCCTCTTGTCCTATCCCCTGTCACATGGGAGAAGAGGCCAGCTCCCTCCTCTCTACAACCTCCTTTCAGGTAGTTGGTAGAGAGAAATAAGGTCTCCCCTCAGCCTCCTCTTCTCCAGGCTAAACAACCTCAGCTCTCTCAGCAGTTCCTCATAAGGCCTATTCTCCAGGCCCCTCACCAGCTGTGT